>VZTG01000658.1:11800-116744 GCA_013397845.1 Melanocharis versteri | reverse complement strand
TAGTCAAAACTCTATAATCCTTTTGGCTTACAGGGTGTATTTATAGGCACAAGATTTTGTAAGCAGGGTACCCAATACACGCATGTTATTCACAATTACCCTGTGGGAGGTTTTCCATTCATGGAGCCGGTTCCAGAGAGAGCAAAACATTTTACCATCCTTGGCATAATTTAACATCAGCACCGACATCATACACCAACTACTCAAGCACCACAAAATCACCATAAGGCTGCTGAAGAAAAAAAAAACAGACCAACCACAAAACATAAAACGCAAAGGAGTTTTTCCATTAATACAATAAGAGAAAATGAGAGGCTGAATTATGCAGCATGACATCCGGTCAGTTTTCCAACTCCGTGCTTTAAAAGCAGCTCATCCCTCCCTCTGCAATTAAATTTGTACAAATGCATGGCTGCTGAAGTGTCTTTAGCTGACACCATGTAAATAACGAGTAGCCAACACTTCTGGGCTGCAGGTCTGTAAAGCAGTTCCAGTAACAATTCACCTTGTTACTCTGTAGATACAGTAGAATAATTAATTACTAAATTAGCCAGTCACCCTCAGATACAAAAAATGCCCTCAGTTGGTCTTTTAACTTTTAATCTGAGGTTTAATCAAGCATAACGAGAGCATGCATGTGCAGATATACACCAATATATGCACCCTCTTGCATGTATCCACTAATTAAATTTGTCCTGACAGGAAAATATTATTATACCGAGAAAGGAGGAAAAATAAACAGGAACAGCCAAAAGATGGGAAGTCTCCTCTTAGTATGGGGATACAAGAAAATAAATAGAGGAGGGAAGCCTACTTTCTCGTGTGTGTTCTTACAAAAAAAGTCCCGATTTTGAATCGCCTATCTCGTAAGTACCTGTGATTCTAGTCCTAAATGACAATTAATCATCCATATAAACCCAGGAATTTCGGCAGTTACGGCAACTGAAACAAGAGTCACAGTTTCCCAGATGATAATTAAAAAGCCTAAGTGGTTATTTTTGCAGAGTGAGGCCTTGCCATTACAGAAGGGAGCAAACAGACCCCATGCTGCTGCTTGGAGAAGCAATTTCACTCCTCTCCCCTTTGTGCAGCAAGACAGAAACAATATTTTGTGTATTTGCATCACAAGCATGTAAGCAAGGATAAATTAATTAACATCCTCTGCTCCATGCACAGGGCTGGTCTAGGGCCCTGGGAGATTCACTGCTTAAGAAGTTTACTAATGACAGACTTCCTGAGATGCTCCTGAGCAAGCACAGGTTCCTTCCAGGGTCGCAACTGTTATAAAGTGCCCAACTCAGGAGCCAGCTGGAGCTTCTGTGTTCAAGGCTGAGCCCTGTAGGTTTGTCCCAAATTAATTATTTTTCGAAGAAGAACAGCACCAGGGGTTCATTTAACATTTCAACACAACCGTCAGCAAACTGTTCTGACAATTAAAGCCACACCATGTTAAAAACACTCACTGTAACTCAGGTTTCTGCTAGCTCAAGCTTCAGACAGCACATTAATGGAAAATTAAGAAACATCTACTACCGTGTTTTCTCCACATCCCTTCCTGGACAATGAGTTCAAGACAATTCTCCATCATCCCCTTTTTAAGTTCAATGAACTGAGCTCCCAGGTTGCCTCTCTAAAGTACATTTCTCCCCATTTTTTATGGTTTCCACAGCTCATCTCTAACTCCAGATACCAGAGCTAGGGCCAGGTTTAAATATTTAACACTGCTGCTATTCCTAGAATGCAGCATCATCCATATCCCTTCCTCCCTTCACCAGCATCTCCTACCACTTCAGCAGTTTAAATAGCATAAGGCAGAGACAGATACTATCAATAATCAGAAACAAAACACCTCAGAAGGGTAAATTATCATCTGGCAACATATAATCAATGTGATGAGCACTCAGTTGTTGGGGAGTGTTTCTACTCACCTAAATGATGTTATGACAAATCTTAGAGGTGCCTAAAACACGCTGCATTAATACAATTTGCCCAAGTTGTGATCTCACTAAGGATTTGTAAGGTTTCTTATACACTGTATATTTTTCATAAACCCACCAAAATTCATGAAAAAGTCCTCAAGCAGCATAATGTAAATACTAATCTATCAAACGAACAAAACAGTTGAAAAAACTTGGGAACAGTGCTATGAATTCCACTGAACTGCAGGGAGATGCCAGGTCCCATTGAATAATAGGGTGTTTCTGAAAGCCTTCACCAGGAAGGATGATCTTGGTCCCTTAAGGTTGTAATTTGGCCTATAGAAGTTCCTTGCATTTCCTTAAACGTTTATAGCATTATCTTAATTGCTTTTGAAAAGGAAAGAAGTCGCATCCACGCAAAATCTATTTCACTCGTTTTTATAACTCCAAGGAAGAGCCAACTCCAAGAAAAAAGCCGATCGTTAAGACAAAAATCACGTGTTTCTCCCTCTGAAAGGCTGATTTACCCCAGTACAAGACAGAGCATGTTACTCATTGTGGAAGACAATTAAGTCCCAGAAACATTCACTGCTCTGCTGGGAACAATTGACACCATTATGTGATCAACAAATCTGTGTCTTATGCGCATTCCCCACCACCACCCTTTTTTTCCTGCAGTCATCCAATATAAACACAAGGAGTGAAAAAAAAAAAAAAGGCAAAAAGATCAGATGGTGAAATTTTCCTCATGTATTGGGATACAGTATGTACCCTAAAATCACAAGGCAAGGTATCAATCACAAGATATCAACTACAGCACAAGAACTCCGAAATTCTAGAATATGAATTGGCTCTCTCATATGCCTTTTGATTTTTTTCTACCATCAGAGATTAGCATTTATAAGATTTTCTCCAGAAACAAGAAGGGTAGAGACTTCAAGATGAAAAACAAAGCTGAGACATTCACAAGAACTCCCAATCCCCACATTAACATCCAAATAAAAGATAAAACTCTCCAAATACTCTACGGTTCCGAATTATCATCAAGCAAGTTGACAATGCAGATACACAGGGATTGGAATCACAGAATATTCTGAGTTGGAAGGGACCAAGGATCACAGAATCAGCCTGATGTCACCCTAATTCCCTATAACCCTTTGCGCCCAACCCATGAGCCAGGTGCTCACCCATGACAAACTGGAGGCAATGGAGAGTGTACGTGTGTTTCTCCCACTGGACTGTTCCAAAAGCTATGGAACTTTATAGAAATTGCATTAAAAATACCTTCGACATTTGACTTGATCAAAAAAAATTATGCACCAAATAGTCCAATCTTTTTTCATTTGGCACAGGGCAAGAACTGTACAAACCTGCATCCTAAAAAGCTTTAGGTTTTGAACATCTCAAAGCTGAGAGATACCTTGGGCTCACTACTTTATGAGCCCATTGCCAAAGATTTTATCTTTAGAAGCACAATAAAAATACAGATCTCGTTTGTGTGTTTGATTAACAAAGTCATGGCCATAAATTGTTCAGAAAACACAAAACAGTTAAAAATTAAGCTTCCTTTCTTTGTCAAACAAAAGTAATTGGAACATATTCCTTTCTCCTTGTCTTGCTTAGCAGAAAAACGCACGGCATTCAGAAGAAACAGTGCCTGAAGATATTTACAAGCATGGATATATCTGTATATTTTATTGGCTTTTTATTTCTGTTCACATCCTTCTGTTTCAAACCCAAACAGCTCTGGAAGTCCTCAGGCCCCGAGGCACCTATACAGCTGAGCTATCGATCCCAGCAGTCTGCCAGGCTTTTTGGAAGGACAGACTCACACATGGATATAGAGAGATCTCAGGAAGGTAAAGGCAGATTTTACAGAATACACGGAATGGCAAAAGTCAGGTTTAATTTGAAGCTGGTGGGATGAGAGGAGAGTGCACCCTTGGCACTTGGTGTTCTGGGGGATTACCACAGTGGTTGCAGTGCCTTTCCTGCTCTTTCCCATTCCACCTTCCGACGCTGGGCAGGAAAATCATCTTCCCACAAATTCCCTTCAGAAAACGAACACCAAAGGTTTCCAAAAGTTAAGTCACCTTCAGCCATTTCACTTTAATATGGACTGTTTAATTAACATGCTGTGACATTCATGCATTCATCATTCCATGTATTACTCTCCTTATTTTCTCCTCTCCTTGTTCCTCTGATTTAGGAATTGCATCCCAGGTCATGTCATCACTCTCAGGTGACAGGAGGCAGAGATGCACAGTAGGGACTGCTAGAGCAGGTGCCATACTCATTGCATAAAGACAATTTTATGGCCATTACAGTGATGGCAGAAGTGCCAAAACTGCTTCCAGGGAGCACTTTCCCTCACTTACAAGTAATGAGCAGCCACTAGTTTAATTACAACTGTAAGCCATAAACTAAAACAAGTTTCACCTCAGCATGAGGGAGAATTTCTTTACCTTGGGGGCAGAGCCCTGGAACAGCTGCCCCTGGAGAGTGTGGAGTCTCCCTCTCTGGAGACATTCCAAACCCACCTGGACACGCTCCTGTGTCACCTGCTCCAGGTGACCCTGCCTTGGCAGGGGGGTTGGACTGGGTCATCTCCAGAGGTCCCTTCCAGCCCTAACTATCCTGTGATTCTGTAAATAAACTACTTCTTTAACATGTAGAGCCAACAATTACTCTCTACCGAATGGTGGCAAAAATAGAACAACTTCTCTGTAAATAAAAAACATTGAAAATACTTTATAGCTATTATAAAACATTATAGTATAGGCATTTCTTTGGGAAAACAAAGAAAAATAACAATACCTTTTAATTCTCTAAATCAGGACCACAGCCACATTTTGTTTATTAAAAAACAACAGGAAACTTAGTTCTCATAAACACACACCAATTTTCCTTCAGACTCAAAAGCATGGAGACAATTGCATAAATCTCAAACTGAAGACACCTTCCACACTACATTTTATTTACAAAGAGGAAAGAAAAAGACATTTATTTATTAGTTTATTATTAAAGAGTTTTATTTATAAAGAGGAAAGGAAAATGCCCCAATTTTAGACCTCTAGGAGCACCTACAAGACTCACAGCCCAGCATCCCACTATGTCAAGTGCTGCACAAACTTAGGACAAAAAACTGTCCAAACCAAAGCATCAATGGGAAGACCATAGAAGGAAGGCTTGAGAGAGGAAGTTATGCTAAAAAAATTACACTGATCACTGAGCAGACCTCAGCATGGCTTGGGAATCTACTTGCTTTACAAGTAAATTAACCTTTAAATATTTTAACACTACTTTCAGCTATTTGTAGCTTCGCAGTCTAAAACTTGTAACTCGAGTTAAAGCAAAAAGGGCTGATCAGAGAAGGCAAAGCAAAGAAAGCATTCCTCAAGGAAAAGCTGAAAAGCACTGGAGCCTGAATTTCCAGAAATCAGAACCAGAAAGAATCAGACTGGCTTTGGGAACTACAAAATTACAAAACCACAGATTTTATCACTCCAGAGACTTAAAAACATCCAGCTGCCATACTTGTTAAGCACCAGAAACATCTCATACGACATTTTATTACGTCCAAAGCTCTGTGTTCCACTAAACTATAGAAGGGCTCTGCCTAGAAGGTGGTTCTGGGGCATTGAACTCAAGCTCATGCTGAGCTCCTTCCTGTGGGACCAGGCTCTTTCAAATCTCTTGGCTCCTGGCTGACAGACGGGAATTAACAGCACTGGAAAGTAAAATTCAAAATTTCCTAAAGATATGTACTTAAAGCCTGTTTTTCAGCCCGGTTTAAACTTTATTTATATACATATTTTAATACATATCTAATTCTTCGGCCACTTTTGACCAAATCATGGGGTTTTATGTGCTCCCTCAGCAACCTTGGGGGAAGAGGGAATCCTGTTCCCAGAAAAGAAAAAACTGAAGCACTCAACTCAGCAGTTACCAGCATTGCCTACTACAAACTAGTCCATGTTTGGGTCTTTTCCCTGACTGTAGTTTGTAAACAAAGGAGGGATATTTAACTCTGCTAGTGTTCCCAAAATTACTTATATATGAACATACTTTTTTTTTTTTTTTATGCACCATCTGGAAAATCTGACATGGGATTTGCAAAGATCCTGCCATTCCAGTTTGGGAGGCCCCCTTAGATCCCTAAGAGTCTAATCTTGCAGTGTGCTGAAAAACAAGGGAATTGGGCAACGGGACAGATGGAAACCTGAACCAAAGGTGCCACAGGCACATTGTATCTTCTGAAGATCTAGAATTTTCCAGTGATAATGCTAGAAAGCCTCTGACCAACTCAGGAACCACAGCTCTTCTCAAACAAGACCACAGTGTCCCTTCTCATCAATTAATTTGCTTAACAAGTAATGCACCAAGAGAACAAGGAGGCTGTTTGTAGGATTTGTGGTGGGGACAAAGGAAGGCTTGTGAACCTCCCCAGAAATGCCACTCAACCACGCAGGAAGATAAATCTGATATGGATGTTCTGGACAGAATAATGCTTACAGCTGTTCTCAGTCTGGTTTTATCTGGTCACTGCTGAATTGCACCAGAGCTGAGCAGCTCAGCGGCACCAAAAAATGCAAATACTACTCACAATATTTATCCTGCCAAAGATGAAGAAGTGTGATGGCAGGATGACCTGCTCGGACCACCACCTCATCAGAGCAAAAGGGCAAACCAGGACCTGGATGGTGGCTTGACTGCAGGGTCTGCCAAGGACAGGGGCAGTATTGGTTCACTAATTTCTGTGCTCCTCCTGTCTACAAGGAATTTTTGTTCCATGTTTTACATACACCGCAAACGATCTGGACCTGGCACCTTTGTGCTGTGTTCAGTTTGTGCAGTGCTTAAAGTGGGGACCAGGCCCACAACTCTGCCTTACAAATAGCATCAACACCATACCATCAGGGGAATAAAAAAACCCCTAAAACAAAGCAAAACAAAAGTCAAAACTGAGCTCTGCCACACACACTGAACCTGTCAAGTTTAATCCCGTGGAATGGAGGGAAGGTAAAGCCTTCGCAAGTGATGAAAGATGCATTCATACCTAGGCTACAGTTTACAGCCACCAAGGAGCTAATCACACAAGTGACATAAATCCTAGTCTAGACAAAGCTTTGTACACCAAAAGGAGTAAAAATACAGTGCCATGGCATGAAATACAGCTTCATACCTTCTATAACAAATGTTGGGACTATTTCAGAGAAGATTTTAAGCACCAGAGGTTCATGCTGGCTTCCCCTCCTGTCAACACACCAAGAGCCCCTCAGACAGGGATCTACCAAGGCCACCTCAGTTATTTACAAAGGTCATTTTGCATATTTGTGCCCCAAAACGTTGGGACACTGCATTTGTTAGCTATTGCAGTGAAAATATGATGGTCCTCAACCCTATATTCTAGAAGTCCTTTACAGCCTCATCACCAGGTCAGCCAGTGCGCCTGATTCTTGCTCTCTCTGGCCATTTTAACCAATTAACACATCCTAGGATGCCCATGTGGGAAATAACAGAAACTGTGTTGCATTAAGCAAGAAGAGGGAGTGTAGCAGATCAAGAAACAGGAAAAGAAAGAGCACACAGCCAAGGCACAGTGTGTCCCACACAGTCACTGCCAGGAAGCCAGAGATTCCAAAATAGTCAGCCAGGGTTAAAGGAGCACCCTGAAAAAGTCTCTTCAAAAAACGCACACATCTGTACAAAACAGCAATTTTCAGAAATCCTTGTTCACTGAAAGGTAAGGGTGGGCAGCAATAACTTGTTCCCAGGGTTAAAGAAATCTCCAAACCCAGGGACTAACAAGGTGCTAAAAATGCCATCAGTGGAGAAGCAAGAAATGTGGAGTTAGAGACTGCTTTGTGGGGAAATGGATACTTTAAATCCATCCTGCTCCATGGGAAGCAGGAATAAACCTAAACTTCTCTTGCTGGTGTTATAAAGGCTGCCCAGCAGTCATTTCTGGCCTTAATAAACCATTTCTAGCAGAGTAAAGCAGAAGGAGCCCAGCCCCAAGCACCCTAAGCTTTCCAGCCCAGCTGTGTTCGCTGGCAGAGAGAGGAGGGACAAGTTCTGAGGGCTTTCCCCTGTCAGGTGCCAGGACTTTTCTCCCTGGCTCCTCACTTTTCCTACTCTTCAGCACGTGTGTTGTTACCCTTCTGCAATTCCTGCTGCCACAGAACCAGTCTTGCTGTGGGAAGTACCTTGGCACATCTTCAGATACAAGGAAAACACCCTTTCTGGCAGGCACGAGCCCCTGCAGCATCATGAGACCAAGTCCAGCAAGGGCCAGATTAAATCTGAGGTTTACTAATACCGATTTTGAGCAGAGGCTTTGCTCACTAGACAGTACTAACTCTGCCAGCCCGGGATGTGTCAGGGTGAGGTTGCTCTGAAGCACGACTATATTTGCTATAATCCCAGATCACATGCTGGTGTATTAAGATAAAAATGTCTTTGAACTTTTAAATCTATTTCCCTGGATTTCTTTTTGGTACTGATTCAACACCAATACTAGGATCAGTGTGATAAGAGAAGGCAAGTTATATTATTCTAACTGTGCAAACACAATTCTAGCTACTTTGGGGGAATGTTTTCTCTGCACTTTTAACCATGAAGTTTTAAAACGACAAGAACACACCTGGATTTGTATCCCGTGGAAAAGTACCTACTGGGCTGCTGCTAGCTGTGCTGAGGAGCCCTTGAAATGAAAACAAACCAACCACAAATCACACTAATGGGAAGGCTGTCACTTCTGGATTCAACCCTAGGAATGAAATATAATAGGAGAAAAGAAATATTTGCTTTAGTCCCAGACACAGAAAATAAATCATCTGCAGAGAGAATGACATTCCTCTCCTCCCCTTCATCCCAAACTAGAGATCAGGTCTATTGATGTGAATAATAGGAAAGAGAAAAGAAAGAAAAGACAAATTCATAACACAACAAACAGAACAGCTGTATATTCCTTGCAGACTATACATATCTATTATATCTATTAAATACATGATACAATTATCTAGAAAACCAGAAACCTCAGTTCAGCTGTAAATTTTCCACAGGTTCCTTGGAAAAACTGAGATGGGGGTGTTCCATATAGAATGTATTTTGTGAAATTATATATATAAACACCTGAGGATTGAAATAGTCTCAGTTTCCTGACCTAGTATCTCAAGCTGGACACCTAAGAAATAGAAAGTCTCCCATCCTGGGCTACCAGCTCCCCAGAAAACCCAATTCCCCCTCTCCATTCCCCACCAATTCCTGACCCAGGTCACAGCAGCCAAGGCAAGGCAAAGAGATACCCCATCTCAGGTGCACAGCCCCTGACTTTAAAAGGAACAGAACATATTAAATGACAAAAAACCTAGTGATAATATCCATCACAAATATCACATCATTGCTGTGGGGTTTTTAGCTTTGTTTTTAGATCATCTAATCCCAGGCTTGAGACTGGTAGGATCAAGCACTTGAACAACACATATTTAGATGCCAAATTTAATGACTTTGAATTGCATCGGGAGACTTTTTGAAATATGCATTTCTAATCCAGGTACTCAAACAGGATGTGGGACTTTCCTAAAAGTTTTGCTTCCAAGCGGTAGCTGAGCAGTGGAAAACACGCTTGTTAGTTCTGTGGTTAGAAAAGAAGAGCTGTGTACTCAGATCTCTCACAGCCTTCCTAAGAATATATTCCAGCCATCCAGAGCTCTGGTATCTGGCAAATCTTCAATATCACATACTTGCTGACTATCCTAGTGTGCTCCAGGATAACGCTGAATTATGAACCCAGCCCTTTGCACAAAGTGTTCCCGTATTCTTTTCAAAAGACTTCCCTCCTCCACCCAGAAAGTTAAAGAGGCGATTCAAGCCCTCCTGTGGATATACAAAGCTTGTGTTTGAGCTAAGAGGAGCGCAAAGCAGGGAGAAAGAATTTTACTGAGAAAGAGACAAACCAGCAGCTCTGATGAGAAATTAGAGCAAGGAGGGTGCTGAAGCTACATTGCAAAAAAAAGGCATGCCTCTCATCCTTTCCATACAAAGAATTGAGGGCAAAATGCTCAGGAAATGACACTTTCAGGCAGACTGACACTTGCTATGCCCTAGACTGCAACTTCCAGCCATATCCACAGGGAATATGCCTACTCCTGGCATTGACAGGCACCAGGATACCCATGCCAGGTAAAAGGGTGCCATTCTGCAGGTCTCTTCATTTCAAGGTGGAACCACAGTAATCCACTGTTACAGCTCATACCACACTCAGCTGGTTTCTATTTCATTCCTGTCTCTCCAGCATCTTTCATGATTGCTAAAGTCACAAAGGTAATCTTAAAGAAAATCAAACACCCTTTTCAGATTATTTTCTGTGACTTGCTTCTGAATAAAGATACTTGGCAGAATCTTCAAGCTTAGGAATTCCTGTTACGCCCTTAATTCCAAACATAGAAACTTAAATTCAGATATCCCCCACACCTGAGTCATTGCTAAGCATTGTTAAGAGACCCTTATTTTTAATGAGAGCAAAGCCCTGTGTGATTTGAGAACATCTGAGCACCACAGCTTAAAGTCAATACCAAACTCTGCAACTGAACAAAATCAACCCTCATCTCGCTTTATATAGAGCTGACAGGTTAGAAATTCCAGCCAAACATTCCCTCAAGTTTCCATGATGAGTCACACAAAACACTGGTTACCTTCATGGCAACAAGTTTGTATGCAAGTAATGGAAGGCAAAAATGAAATCATTAAAAAAAAAAAAAAAACCACACAAACCCACAGTGTTTATGCAAGACCTGTACCCACACTTAATATTAACTAGACATATCAGGTTTTACACCACATTAGAGACCATACCTAGACAGGCAGAACTGAGGTTCATTTTGTGTACAGGTGTGTTCAGGTTCAGACATACAATAGGTTATTTTCAATTTCCAGGAACAAGTTGACTTGCTATAAATCAAACTCTAATATCAATGTACTCACGAGGAGCCATACAAAGCCCCTAGACAAGCAGGATCACAGTATTCTATTAGAAAGGTGATTTATTATTCGGCATTTCTTGACATTTTGGAGCCATTAATAGACTGGAACCACATGCCAGTTTTGAGACACACCTCACAGCCTGCCTCTGCCTACTAGCATTTGAAGACTTGGTTGTTAAGAGTTAAAAATTCCACTCCTTTTTTTCCCAAGACTCTCTAAAAGGTCTACTGCTCTGATTTTTTTTTTTTTTCTCACATCTGGATTATCCAGGTTTGGGTCTATTCTATTTCAAACCTTTATCCTCCCTGTGATCTGAAGAGACTATCCCTCCTTCCTCCAGAAGGAGTTTTCATAGGCTTTATTAAAGCAGCTAAAATATTTTTAGAAAAGAAGAATACCTAGTCTAGCCCTGAGAAAGCACACTTTTAGCTATCTCAAAAGATTTCTGAAGAGGAAATAATTCCCCCCACTTCAATTACAGTAATTATTAACATGTTTCCTTTCAGTATTATGGTTATGCACAGTATAAATATAATTTCAAATTTAGTAGTGAGCTGAACAAGATGACATCTTAAACCCAAAGGATTTTAATTATGTCAATGTAAAAAGAACCAAAATAATAGAATTATGCTTATTTACAGTCTCTTTAATGTCCCAGGTGGAGATTCATTTCAGAAAATATGACAAGACTTAAGTTAAGAAAATACACAAAACTTCAGATGTAGAGAAAGTAAGTCTGCCTCCTTGCAAAAGTGAAAAAAATCCAAAAATGAACATAGAAAGCACCATTTCCAAGGAGGCTTTCAGTCCTTACTTTATTTGATAGGTATGAAAGAGATAATCTTCAATTATGCCTTACCTTGATCCTTGTTTTTATGCACCAGTTTCATCAGAGGTTTAATCAAAGGAGATTGTGACACTGCAGTTGTTAGTGCCAAATTTAAATCCAGCTATGGGCTCACCAAGCAATCAAGAGACCTGGAGTTTTGCTCCACAATAAGAAAATTTCACAGGTTATATCAACAGAGGACATAAGTAGAGTAATAGCTCGGCCTTTAAAGGAAGACTTTCAGTTTAACACAACACAAGCTGAAGTTGAGAGACAAAGAAACACAAAAAGCTTTAAAAATACCCCTTATTTTCTGAAAGCCTTCCCATGCAAACAAACCTTACTGAGGGATACCACAGGGTATGTGCCGGCGCAGCTTTCTTCAGGAGGTTTTAACCAATCATCATTTAATTAATGGTGATTTGGAGCACTTGGAGAAGTGTGTCCATCATTTCAAGGCAGTGTGATTCATAACAAGAAACACATGAGAATAATTGTAAGCCATAGTATAGTAAAGTAAATGTGTTTATATTTACTTTATTATAAACATATTTACTTTACTATAAAGGTGTTTACTTTACTTTTCCCACCACATCTTGTCTTTGAGGATAGGATGTTACCTTGTCCCTGATGGTATCATACGGAAAAGGGAAAGCATGTTCAGCAACCCGTTCCTTCTTGAATATCTTGCTTTGCTGCTGCATTTAATGAAAATACACTCACTGATAGAATACTGAGCAATCAGCTCGTATTTGGTGTGACCTCCCTTGTCTAAACTGAATCACAACATCCAGAGTTTCCCCATCTTGGCTTTTAAACCTTTCACCTATTCTAAAGAGCAGCCTCAGTACATAATGTATTGCTTTCCCATGCTATTTGCTGAACTTTTAAGATTTTTTCCAGGAAAGACGGGAGTTGTTTCCGTTTTACCATGCTTGAAACTCACAGATTGATTGCAGCAGCCTTATTTCTCACTACTGCTCTGGATTGGTTTGTCTCAAGCAGGTCTTGGTGATCTCTGCTTCTCTGTTTCCATCACTGGAAAAAAATAAATGCCCAAGTAAGCACAGGCAGCAAAAGAATCGAAGCAGATGGATTTCAACTCCCAAGAACACATCCATCACCTGTACAAAGTCTCCTACAAGATCTTCCCAGCTGATTCACATTTGACAACAGCAATTGTGATTGCTCAAAGGCTCTGAAGTGCTGAGAGCAGTAAGGGTATCCATCCTATCATGCTTTTCATAGCAGCTGGGGCTAAACAAATTACATAACGTGTTGCATATACTTGCTGGAGGCCTGCCCACTACACTTTGCCTTCCACTCTGACAGCATTAAAAACAAACAAAAGTAAAAATGGCAACGGTGCATGACATTGGTATTATTTACCAGAGCTGGAGAAGATACTCAAACACCTCCTGGTAATTTCAGAGATGAACACTCACCTGCACTTAAAAAGATGGGTCCACAAAAATCACCTTTTGTCAGCTGATTTTCAACATGTAAAATAGCTGAGATGGGTAGAAGCCTTCCTTGCATTAAAAGATGAGCTGCAGCCCAACACCACCGGCAATTAAAGCCCTGATAAGAGTTTTCCTATGGATAATAACAACAGGCCTCCTGTGACACCAGCTGGGATGCCCCACACACTGTGGTCCAAAGCAGCAGTTCCCGCCTGCAAACCCTAAACATTGTCCCAGCTCTGCAGGAAAGATTTTGTGAAGTAAAATAAGAGATGCTGGTAGAAAGGGGAAGTGATTTTTCACAGGCCTCCCAAGCTATGGAGCAATCTGTGGCATGATCAGTAGGAAATGACCGAAGACCTCACGAGGACACAAAGAGTCTGTAACCAGAAATATTTGGAAACCCTATTCTTGCTCATTTGACCATCTCACAAAGCTATTAAAGTCAATGACCTCACTAGAATGGCAAAAATAGACAGTTCATTTTGAAATATAGTTCCATACCGCTTTTTTTCTCAGAGACCTCACATGACATCTTAAGAACTGACAGCTTCAAAGGAGCAATATTCAATACTGCAACTTCTGTCCAGCAACATTTCCTCCTCAGTTCTCAAGACAGTTTGAAAAAACTGAAGAGAGTAAAGGAAAACCACCGAGAAAATATGAGAAGAATTTAAGAACTGAATTGAAGTGGGGAGGGTGAAGAATAAGAAAAAGAAATCAGTAGAATAAAACACAAAGCTCAATCCTACAAACAGCTCTTTTTTAATCCGCACACTTCAGACTGTGCATAGCTGCTTTAATTATCAGAGTGAAATGCAAGCTTAAAACCAAATCCATGATTGCAAAATGAAGTTGAAAACAAACCCAGAAAACAAAATCAGCCTTATCTAGTCCAACATTTATTAGACCTGTGCTGGAATATCTGTTTGGATCAGCTCCCTCAGATGAGTGCTAGTTCAGAATTAAAAATTATTTAACTTCACCTGCAAGTGCTGTGTGGTTACCCAGAAATAAAACCCTCTCCCTATCAGGGTGCTTAGGGAGGAGGTTACTCTGTGACAGCTTACCTATAACAGCCACTAAATAATAAGTCCTGCTAATTTTCAGTGAGAACAGAGCTTAGGGAGCTTTTTTGTGCCCCAAATCAGATCCTAATATTAAACCTCTACTTCTAAAAACGAAAATCATTTACCGATTTCTTTTTTTATTATTTTATTTTCATGTATGCCTTTTTAGGGTTTTGGATAATTTTTTTAGTTCTTGGCATTTGCATAAAGAAAGTTTATTTTCTTTCTGAGAGGACAGGGGGAAGAATGTCCCGAAACACTTCTGCATAACTGAAAAATGAGGGGAAAACATTCCCCCTTTCTCTGTTATTGAACATTACTTTTCTAGCTTTCTTAAATTGACTGAAAGGTAACCCTCCAGCATTTCGAAGCTCAGTTCCATAACTAATGTTTCTAGCTATGTACAAGTATAATATTTATACGTACAAAAGGATTTATAAATACAGTTAGTTGAGATTCTGACAGAGGGTTCAGATTGCTTTGCACCAGAAATTTAAATTGTAAAATTCTTAATGGAACCATGAATCTGATTAAAAATAATATCTTGACAATTTCCTAGTCATCCACCTGACAGCACTAGGAAGAACAGCCTGAAAACCTCCCTAATCTGTGCTCTGTGGATCCATGACACTGGGACTGCCAGGGGAATTTGAGGAAAACACCCGGAAATCCACCTCTGACTAGAACAGAGCAAAGACCAGAAATATTTCCAGACTTGGGACCATTGTTACTGATCATGTTTAAGAGGCATTTGGACAGCGCCCTTAATAACGTGCTTTAATTTTTGGTGAGCCCCGAAGTGCTCAGACCAGATGGTGGTTGTAGGTCCCTTCCAACTGAAATATTCTATTCTATTCTATTCTATTCTATTCTATTCTATTCTATTCTATTCCTTTAAAGGGGAAAATAAAAGCATCTAGAAAAGACAATAAAGACTGTTAGCTGTGGCTTTCTTGGCTATAAGTGACAGACCTGAAGCCATCTCACTCTTTTCTGATGCTGCCTGAATTTCTCTCTCATGTGCACTAAAAAAAACCAGGATTATTTTTCCTTAACAGTCATAGCTGAGCCTCAGATACCTGATTTTTAATCTGACACCTAGAAAGGCTTGCCCTAAGTCCCCACACGCCACAGTGCTGTATTATGGCAAGGGAGCTGCGTCACATCACGGGGCCCTGTGCTCAAGAACTTGCCCAACCTGCCAGCACCTCGACAGCAGCCGCAGCCCGTCGCCCCGCTCCTGTCCCCTGCTCCTAAAATAACCTCACCCACACCAAGAGGTCTGACACATGCAGGCATCAACATAGCAGTTAGATGAATCACCCTAGGAGCTGCACACGTGTTACTGCCATGATTTCCAAACAGGCGTTTTGCAATCTTTCAGAGTTGCAGCATTTGTTTGGTAAAGGTTTGGTCTCCTATCCTTCAGTCACAAGCCTGCTCTCACACAGCATGAGGGGCTTAAATGGTAGTTTAACTGGAAAAGGAGTTAAACCATGGGCTACACTTTCAGTGATGTCAAACTGCTGCTGTGAAAAATTAAGGTGCATCCAGACTATTTTTTTGTATTTCACGACAATTAAAAAAGCAAGTGTGTTTTCTTCTCCCCAGTCAAAATTATGACATATTACACATCCCAGAACGGGCCAGGCTGGAAGGCACCACAGTGGTGACAGTGAGTCAGCTGGTGCCACCTCCCTGCTCCAGCAGGGCCATCCCAGAGCACAGGGCACAGGATTGTGTCCAGAGGGGTCTGGAATATCCCCAGTGAGGAGACTCCACACCCTCTCTGGACAATCTGTTCAGGGCTCAGGCACTGCCCAGGGAAGAAGTTCTGCCTCATGTCCAGGTGGAACCTCCTGGGCATCAGCTCCTGCCCACTCCCTCTTGTCCTATTGCCTGGCACCTCCAAGCAGAGCATAGCTCCATTCTCTTATCACCCTTCCTTCCTGAATGAGTCTACTTTCATCACTGGTAATTGTAAGGATGTCTGAATTATTTGGAATGGATGCTTCTACTTGGACTAAAAGTTTAAACAACCAAGAACAAAATACTTTTGCTTTTTATCCCATGCATTTTATCTCAAAATTTGAAAATAACTGATTATGAAGCAATTCCATAAGGGTTCCTAAGTTCATATTGAGATTTTCCAGTTGCTCTCCTGACACTATCACTACTCATGCATCATACACAAATGTCTTATGCCAAATATTTGCAAGGATGTGCCCAAATCTCTTCTGAACTTCTTCAAATCTCAGTTAAAAACAAGAAAGTGTTTTAAAAACATAGAAAATGAAAAAGTCTGGCTTTGGGTTTTCACTTCCAGATACACCTCCAGTTACAGTGGAAGACCTAATTTCTAGTGAAACCCCACAGGGCTTTGTGGTTTCTTCAAAGCCTTTCTCTCGTGGCAGAAAGCAGACACACTTCCAGGATGCACAGATTTACTCCCAGCATGAGTTCTTCCAGAATTCATCTGCTATGGATACCAAACACCAAAAACATTTCTACCAGAATGGAAAAAAGGCCAGTACCTTCCACATAGTGTTATCAGCATGACTGACCCTGTGAGTCATTTTTGCGTGACTCATTCCATTTTGCAATGGAATGCCAGCCTTGACTCTCCAGCTCCAAGATCAGCCTCTCCCTCGAAGCCCCAGATGTGGAAGGAACCACTCACCCATCACCACTCCAAAATATTGCTGTGTTGAAATAAACCAAAGTATCTTAAAATTTGATTGGAGAGGTGAGACCAGAAGTAAGACACTTCATGTTATGTTTCACCGAAGAACTCGAGAGTTTAGGATGACCCAGATGACATCAGTGTAGGGTCTCTGGCTTCCTATTTCCTCTTTCCTCTCAAAATCCATCCTCAACTCCCTGACAGCAGAGAAGTGATGTGTTTGTACAGCCCCATCCCTCACCAGATGGATGGATCCAGCCCAGCATCACAGTCACTGCAAAAAACAATCACTGAAGCTAAAAAACAAGAAAAACAACCTTTAGGGTTTTTTCTTTTGTCGCTGGCTTGTACAGTCAGAGATGTTATTTCTCTGCAAAGGACAAAATGTTGTTATTATTTTCTACTTTAACCCACACTCAAGAAATCTGTTAATCCCTGTCCTTTGGTGGGGAAAGCTTTGTACTTTATCTCTCCGCAGTTCCAACCATTTATGTGTGGCTTCTTAAGGGAGCTGAAAAGTTTTAAAAGACCTGGAACTGTTTATGCAAAGAAGGCCTCAAGCTAGCTGACACTAGTCCTTCCACATATTCTTAAGGTAGAGATATGGGGAAAACAGGTCAAGGAGGCAAGGAATTCTGCAGTACTTACCAGAGAATCCCACCATTCTTTAATACAGCCAGGAGAGAAACCCCTACTCTCCTTTGCCTTCCTATATTAATCAAAGGATCAGGGTCCTTTAGATCCTGCAGTCTGAGGAGAAAATCCTTCCTGGTGAGAAGCAAATGCTTCTCCTCTTCACTATTGGCCCAAACAAGACATTCAGTTTCACATTAAAACAGGATAAAATAATTCAGCCTATCCGTAGAGGAAAGCTCTACAGATAGTTAGTGTTGTGTCTATTAGAAGGGTAATTTTAAAAGGCTTCTGGTAAATTCCGATTTCTTCTTATCAGCAATATCCCGAATTTGCTTTTCTCTGTTCCAGTAGGACAAAATAACACTTTAACCACCCAGTACGATTTTAAGTGCAGATAATAAATATTTCATGCAAAATGCCTATTATCCCATGGAAATACAAAGTTTCAAAATAATAAATCAGTTTGAAGTACTTCTACAAGGGTCATGAATTTCCATTAGTGATTTCTATTATGCAGAAATTCAGTTGATTACTATCTCATTCCACTAGACAGAGAAGTTCAGGTGTGGTCAGAGAGTTGCATCTACCAGGTCGTCACACCCTGGGAGAGTGAAACATAAATGTTCTCTCCAGATCCTTCACACAGAATGAAAAAAAAGCCACATCATTATTTTCATTCTGTAGTATTTAGAATACTAAAGATGCGCAAACACATTTCACTTCCTTGTAAATTAATTTGCCAGGTGAATGGGGAGAGTTTAATTTTTTACAAACTCACAGGAGGTTTTTATCCAACAGGTCCACTTCATGCCTCTGATCAAAAGGTTACTGCCCGTGAATTTTAATGGGAGTTGCTTTAACACAGTGTAAGCATGAAAAGCTTAAAAACAAAAAGGTAGGAAGGGAGTTATCCAAAGTTCTTTTGTGATCTTTAACTTTAGAAACTTAAGGGAAGCCATATTACTGATGCTAACTAACCCTTAATGGCAAAGTGACGAAAGAAAACCAACCCAAAAGCCACACAGAAAACCAGTCCGAGCCCAAGAGTGAGACGCAGGACCTCTCCTTGCTCAGTTTCCAGTTACCACAAGAGTTTAGTCACATGCATTTATTAATTCCATCCTTGCTGGATCTATATTGTTGTGGCCAGCCTCCATCCCTCTGCTTCCCTTTATTTTATAGGAAATGTATTCTTCTTTTGTAACCTGCTGTGGGAAGCAGCTGCCCAAGCCAGCGTCTCCCCCTCTGTATTTTATAATTTATTTTGGCAACAATAACTCCAACATGTTTTTATTTGCATTTCAGTACGGCTTTTCTGTTTTTACTGTTCTGCTTTGGCGTTTTTTTTGACTCTCGATAGCTGATGAATTTCTAATCCCAGAATATGGAATTAAGGTACAAGCCCCCAGTTTTCATCCCTGAGCTAAAGGCTCAGAAGCTGAGTGCTGAACTCCCTGTTACAATGAAAGGGAAATTCTTAGTTGAAATTTAACATGTTTTTTTTCACAACTGGAGTGACCTAAGGGCACATGCAAAACCAGTTACCATCGATCAGCTGGCGGGCTGAAACTTATCCCGCCTTATTTTCCTAAGGTGGATGTTTGTAACTTCATACAGACATATTTGAAAGATTAAAGGAGTTAAACCATGCTGTAAGTTTATCTTGTACAGGAAAACACCCATTTAAGCTAGACTGATGGACTTATTTTAAACTAAACATCCAGCAGAGGCCAAAAAGATGATGAGGGGTCTGGAGCATCTCTGTGGGAGCTGGACCTGATTAATTCGAGAAGTCAGAAAGGGGATCTCGTTAATGCATATAGATATCTCAAAGCAGGTGTCAAAAGGATGGTGCGAGACTCTCTTCTGTAGTGCCCAGTGACAGGACAAGGAGCAATGACCACAAACTAAAACAAGAAGTTTCACCTCAACACGAGGAACAATTTCTTTACGCCGAGGGTGGCAGAGCACTGGAACAGGCTGCCCAGGGAGGGTGTGTGGATTCTCTCCCACTCTGGAGACATTCCAAACCCACCTGGAAACATTCCTGCGCCACCTGCTCTCGGTGACCCTGCCTTGGCAGTGGGGTTGGAATGGATCCACAGGTCCCTTCCAAACCTAAGGATTCCGAGATCTATGCAAGAGCAGGTCGGGTAGGGGTGGTGGGGTCGATTAGACATTAGGACNGCAGGTGCGGGGCGCGGCCGGGGGCGGCCCCGGGGGCGGGCGCGGGAGTCCCCGAGACACGCGGGCAGGGCCGCATTTAAGGAGCGGCGTCGGTGCCCAGGAGCCTGGTCACCGCGCCTGCAGCCGCCACCATGCCGGTCAAAGGAGGCACCAAGTGCATCAAGTACCTGCTCTTCGGCTTCAACTTCATCTTCTGGGTGAGGCGCCCCGGGCCGTGCCCCCCGCGCTGCCCGGCGGGGAGCCCGCGGGACGGGCATGGAGGGCAGAGGAAGCGCCGGGAGCCGCGTCTTGTTTGCTTTTCTGGTCCGCGGTTTTTGCCGCTCTCCCTGCTTGCTGCTGCCCGGGTGCTCGCCGCTTTATTTTTCACGTNTGTGGATTCTCTCCCACTCTGGAGACATTCCAAACCCACCTGGAAACATTCCTGCGCCACCTGCTCTCGGTGACCCTGCCTTGGCAGTGGGGTTGGAATGGATCCACAGGTCCCTTCCAAACCTAAGGATTCCGAGATCTATGCAAGAGCAGGTCGGGTAGGGGTGGTGGGGTCGATTAGACATTAGGACGAAGTTTTTCCCCCAGAGGGTGGTGGGGCACTGAGCAGACTCCCCAGGGACCGGTCACAGCCGCAGCCCCTCCAGATCCCCAGGGGCGCTCGGACAGCGCTCCAGGCACAGAGTGGGATTGCTGGGGCAGCGCCGTGCAGGGCCGGCAGCGGGACCCCGCCCGCGGCGCCGCCGGAGCGCCGGGAGCCCAGGCGGCCCCGGCATGGAGGGCAGAGGAAGCGCCGGGAGCCGCGTCTTGTTTGCTTTTCTGGTCCGCGGTTTTTGCCGCTCTCCCTGCTTGCTGCTGCCCGGGTGCTCGCCGCTTTATTTTTCACGTTTTTCGGGTTTTATCGTAAGGCGGGCTGAGCGTGCTGGCAGGCGGGGAGAGGGTGCTGGGTTTGCGGGAGCCCCCCCGCTCAGCATCCCCTAGCACTGCAGTCGACCCTCGCCCTAAAACTGCGCGCAGGTTCGGCTGCCCGGTGGCTTTCCCGGTGCTGGGGCTGTGCCCGGGGTGAGCCGGTTCCTCGTAAGGTGCAGCCTGTGGCTGTGTGTGTGAACTCCTCGTGTTGGTGGGAGCTGTGGCTTCCCTTGCAGTTTAATCTCTCGGAGCAGACCAGCACCAGTTGAAATCGCGTCTCCGGTGCGGTTTCTGGCCGGGCAGCGTGAGAGAGCAGAGCTGAGCCGAGGGGCTGCGGCTGTGCTCAAGCACCCGGGGCGTGGGCATCTGGATTTAGCGCTGGCTCCTGCATGGAAAAGTACCCACGGGAGCGCAGCGCAGCTGCTTGTGCGCCTTATGGATAGGTGCGGAGTGTGCGGTTCAAAAAGTTGGGCTTTCTCTGGGCTGTTTGCCACGGTGGAGAAGTGCGTGTGTGGCTCTGATGTGGAGGAACACATGAAGTTGGAGCTGCGGGAAGGAGCCTCGTCTGGCGTCAGTCGCAGCACTGCCCGTGGGATGAGTGGAAGTTGCAGTGTTAATGGGTGAAGTGCTTGGGGTCTCGATGTTGAAATGGCTTACAGCAGAGTTGAGAAAACAGCTGGGCTGTGGTTGCGGGAAGTTGTGCAGAACTTGACCCGGGAAAGCACGTTACCACCCGGGACTCGCCAGGACAGTGAGCAGGGCTGTCACGTTTGCAGGGTTAGAGCTGATCAGAAGGAAAAGCCTAACAAAGCACAGTGTCAAACTTCTGGTCAGTGAATTTCTAAACCTGTTGTTGAAAGAGACTGAAGTATTCATGGTTTGTTTTGTTTGTTTGTTTCAAAGCTGCGGGCTTTCTGCGGAGTATTTTATGGGACAAAAATTCTTGTTGTGATGAAGGCATTGCCTCAAAGAAGCTCTTAAACCTGAGCATCACCACCTTGTTGTCTGGGGCCCAGGGCTGAGGATAGGGAGTGTGGTTTTGTTTAGCTCAGGACGTACCTGTTGCTTGGGAGTGTCATGGTAATAAAGCTCTGAGGCTTTACTCCTACCTTTGGGTGCTGGTGGATAAAGAATTATACTGCTGACAGGGTAGAGGGAAGAAGAGGGGTGCTGGTGCTGCTGCCCAGAGGAGCTGAGAGATGATGGCCTTTCAAGTGGCCTTCTTGAGGCTGGCAGTATCTAGCTAGGGTGTGGGAAAGAGAAGAGGAAGAAAAAAGGATTAAAGGGAGATAAACACATCTTGACGATCCCAGTAAGTGTCTGGAGGCCCCAAGAGGCAGTAAAATGCAAGCAGCTTGGGACAGCCAGAGATAAGTGTGTGTTTAACCAGCTGGAGTGGTCCTTGGCTCTTGGAGATCACTGCCTGTTGTTGTGGCCTGCTGAAAACAGTTGGAGGGGAGTTTAGGGGCTATGGTGTTAGCAAACCTTGTGTCCTCTATGGAGAAATAAAGTAGCTGTATCTTGCGTTATTCTGCACTAAACAGCGTAAAAAGTAACGTGTACTGGGGCCTCCAGCATTAGAAGGCAAGAACCACCCTAATAAGAAAAAAGGCTTTAATGTTTCTTACGGCTTTGCAGATGTGAAAAGTCTGTGAAGTAATGGAAGAATGTTGATAAAACCTGTTGTGCCCAAGTGCAATTCTGTACCTCCTTTTTTTTGAAATAAGTTGCCTCCAAAGGATAGGTGAAGAATTTAAGTGGTCTGCAGCAAACCTGCAGATGGCTGTGGATGCCATGTTAGGTGGAATGTATTTGCTTCCATCAGAGGCTTGAATAAGAAGAAGCAGAAAGGCTCAAACAACTTGGTAAAGGAAGTTTTTGAAATAAAAAGGGAAACTGTCAGAGTTGAAGCTGTATCCAGAGGAAGGAGATAAAGGTTCATAAATGCTGGTGAGCCAAATAAAATGTACAATAAGGTTAGCCAAAGGAAAGCTTTAGGAGTAATTTGCAAAAGCAAACCCAACTAACCTGCCCCTCTTCAGACATGTGAGGAAAAGGAAGTTTCTCAGGGAGTCCTTCCAGGCAGTAATAGCTCCAGGTATAAAAGTTTTGGGAGTGATGTTCTGCAGGACTTTATTTTACTGGGCAAGATTTTAACAGAGTTCTGTGCCATAACCTGTCTTTGACTGAATCCTGCACAGGCTTGAACTAACCTCTTGATGCAAAGGAGGTGGAGGAGCAGCAAATGTTTGATTAACAATTCTCCAAGGTCACACAACATTTCAGAACTCTAAGAGTTGTGATTAGGTAACTCCCCCTGCTCACCATCCATCTCGGTGCTGGAGGTCTGGAATGCAGCGAATTGGAGGCTGGGTTTTTGCTTTATGGTAGTTGGGGATACCCGGAGAGTGGCACATATGGAGCATCTGGAAAAAGCAGAGGAGAAGATTCTTTAGAAGGTGGTGTACATGTGGAGATGGGACATTGGCTACTGCAAGGGGAAGTCATAGTTCATGAAGCTGCTGCCTTGGAGCCTTTAAAAGCCTGAATGTTGGAGAGCGCAAGGACTGGTTGGTGTTGGTTCATTTGTTCAATGTCTCCTGGAAATCTCTGGCCTCCTGTTAAAACCAGGCAGCCTTGGAGTAAGATCCTGGCAAGGATGAGATGGCTGTTGGAGTGGAGGCAGGGCTGTGGCGAGGTGCAGCTCTCCCGTTGTGGAGAGAAGCAGTGGTGCTGGCACAAACCCCGTGCTGGTCAGTGCAGTCCCACCTCGTCCGGAGAAGCACGGGAGGTACTGCTGGGGTGCTGGCTGGCACTCGTTATCCAGGGTGATGGAGGTGATGCCTGCGTGATGACACAGCAGGGTGTGAGACTCTTGCCAAAGGCAGGCATCAAGTAATTCCTGTGAGAGGCACCAGCAGGAAGCCGCCTGGAGTTAGGAACTAAATGGTTCAGGGGCAGCTGCTGCCATGGAGCAGTGAAGCCTTGGGGGAAAAGGATCTATGATGGCTTCACGAAAGCACCAGGTGGGTGCTCAGCATCAACAGAGCAAAAACAGCTTCAGAAATGAAGGGCTGAGAGGAAATGGAAGATATGCAAAGCTCCCTAAATCCATGGTGTGCTGGTGTCCCACAGTGCTGCGGGCTGCTCTGGTCATCTGCCTGCCTTGAGAGGATCATAGTGGAGCTTGGTAATGTTTGAGAAAGGAAGAGGACGGTTTCTACCATCAGCAACTGTAAATAAGTTGGGATCCTTCAGCATGGAAATGTGCTAGAGGTCTTTAGGATCATAGTTGTCCAGGCAGTAGGTAGGGCCTGACAGTATTGAAAGAGGCAGTGAGCAAGATTGTGGGGTATTAGGCCAGGAAAGAGGACATTTTCAGAAGAAAAGTGTGACTGTGGGGACAGTGGTGGTGCTTTCTCCCTTAGCAGGCGTTGAGGAATGAGTTGGTCAAGGGTTACCTGGCTAACATGGAGTTCGGCAGCCTTCTGTTAGTTTTTCTCAAGGTGCTGTCTGTGTCTTTGCACAATCTAAGTGCTCCACATGTAGAACAGAAGTTTGGTCCTGAGGAATGCTACTGTCTGTCCTGTTCTCTTAACCCTTCCTGGGGATCTTGTGCTTGATTGATCTGATGGCCTTTCTCCAGTTGGGAAGGCTGGGCACATACATGGTGTTCTCTGAAACTTTTGGGACTTTAGAGTTTGGCTTAAAATGTGCTTGTGGCCTAAATGGAAGGAAGGGGACATCTTTGGATGTTTGCACCAAGTCAGGTTAAGCATGGATCAGTAAGTTCTGTGGTTCAGTCTCCTCTCTGAGGTGTAGGAATTAGGGATGGCTGTGTTTTCTCTTGGGATGGAATGTTACAGCAGGCACCAGGTTCCTTGCTGCTGTTGTGCTGCCCTTGCTGGGGCTGGTGTTCTCCCACCTGGATTTGCAAATAACTCTGCTGTCCTGGCATGGCCAGTGCTGGCCCTGGTGTCCCTGACAGTCTGCTCTCTAATAATAGAATTTTGGGGGTTGATTTGGGGTGTGGGAGGGAGGTGTCGAGCCTGATACAGAGCTAAAGATTTTTTTTTTCCACCAGGCTGGCTTGAGCTTGGCAAGAAATCAATGGAAGCAACACATTTTGTGCCTTAAACCTGAGCGGTGGAGTGGTCTTAGCAAAGTTGGCTTGGACCAACCTTCGTGTGAGCAATGCTGGATTGCCTTGAGTTGTGTAATGAATGACTGCCTTTAGCTGTGCTCCCTTAACTCCTTTTTATGCTCAGGCTTGTTGGTCTTGGTGGTGAAGTCTTTTCCTAGGAAAACTGTGAGCTCCTTAGCAGCTTGGATCATGCCAGGCAAGTGCCTGCGTGTTCTCCCACTGGCTTCCTGCTGCTGAACAAAAGCATGGCTGTGCATCGTTAAACTTCAATGCTGGGTTTTCCCCTTGTGAATTTTGTGGAATACAAAGACATCTGCTGCTAATAGTTATGGTTTAATGTATTTTAGGCAAGCAAGTGCTGTAGCACAGAGGCAGAGTTCAGGTTGAAGTTTTGAGCAATCATTTTCTTGCTCTCTTGTGCTGACTTCCCACTCTCCAGAGCGCTGTGTGTTTTATGAATAAATGCATTTGTCTGTGGTAGTGCCTGCTAAAGTAAGATGAGCAGAGTTAGGCCGGGAGGGCTCTTTTCCTTCTGTAACTTGAAGATACCTGTGACTTCGTTCTGAGCCATAGTCTTAGCTGCTTTTGTGCACCAAGAACAGCAATTCAGAGGGTCTTTCCTCCACCAGTTGAGCGGAGGACTTGCAGGATGGGCAGGGAAATATGCATGTGTCTGTATGTACGTATGCAGCCACATGTGAAAAACCCAGAAATTAGTTGCTTTTGCTTTCTGTAATGAACTGATGCAGTTGCTGGCTATAGTGTGTGAATCTAATGCTGCTTGGGCTCAGTTCAGTCTGTTTTGACTCCAGTAAGTGCTGCGAAGTCGGGACTGGAGTTGGAGTATGTTGCCTTGAGAAACCTGATGTGAAGCTACTTTAGCGTTTTAGCAGTCCTAGCTCCTATTTGCAATTCTAATTGCAAATATAGTAGACTGGCTTCTGAATAGGAACTTGTATGAAATGGGCACTAGTCTTGGCAATGATTCAGTAATTTTGTAATGCTGCTCCTACTGTACTGGAGCACCATTTTATTGCAAAAAGTGCTGTGACATTAACGTAGGCCACAGCATTCTTGAAACTAGCTAAGCAGAAAGAAAATACTTCCTTTCCAGTCCACTTTTTTGCAAAGGAGTTTGAAAATAGCTGCAGTTCTTGTATGACTGCAAGCCCACATAGCGCAAGTGTTAGGGAAGCTTTTTCAGAACTCTGAAGACCTGTGCTGTTGTGGATAACACTAATTCTGTAATTGAGGGTTTAGAGTGATGTTGAGCCTCACCTGTACTTACTGTTTATGGGGTTTTATTTATGGAGTACCAGCAAGTAACAGGACAGAAACAGTTCATTACTACTCATAATGTTCTCAACTTCTTTGCATGTGCTTTGCAACATTATAGATCAGGTCCTGGCTTTGTTAGATCAGTCTTAACACAATGAGAGTAAATTGTCTTATGCAGTCAGATTTTTGGCTAAAAGTTCAAGTGTTTATGAAGTGAAGATGGTGACTTTTTTGGTGTCTTCTTGTCACATCTCGGGGAAACCTGTATATAGGACAGTAGTGTAGAGCCTGACATACCTTCTTACTTCAAGAAAAAAAATGAGTGTTCTGTTACATGCCGTACTTAGCTGACAACACTGAAAGTAGTATTTGCTTTTGACTGACTACTTTATGTTCACATAATGACTTACCTTCTGCTGGAGGTAATGCCATGAGCTTGGTAGAGCTTGTATGTAAGCTTGGCCTGAACGTGTCAAAATGGCAGAACCCACAGTTTTCTTGTGCAAAGGCTTTTTTTACAGGCTTTAAGCCACTTACCAGGCATTCTTGCAGTGTCTGATTTCTTCCCTATCCCTGCCTCCAGGTGTCAGAGTGGGGCAGAAATGCGGTGGGAATTGCTTGGTGTAGTGTGCAGTGCTGAGGCGCACTCGGAGCTCATGCTCAAGTTAGCCAGGGATGGTGAGGGGAGGAAAGCAGAGTGTTCTGTGTGGCTGCTGCCTCCAGGATACACGGGCTTTCTCATCTCAAGTGTATCCTGACTGTTTCAGGTCCTTTCTCAGTTCTCTTCTCACATGGAAGGCTGGCACACACCCTTAGATGTACCCAGAGGCAAAGCAAAGGGGACACACCAGAGCAGTGGGAAGGGGTGACTTTGGAGAACGTGTGGGGTGGGATGAGTGAGAGGAGGGTAGTCCTGCACAGGAGGCTCACTAGGGAAGGTGCAAGGCTATGTAAGAAAGGAAGATAGGCCAAAAAAGCTGTTTTTCCTGTTGCAACAGATGGAAAACTGCATGCAGGAGTGAGCTTTAGGGGCAAAGGGGGTGTGTTTGCATGTGATTAAAAAAAAAAAGTGAAAAACGAGAAGCCTGCGCAGGACTAGGAGAGGAGCAGCCAGGTGCTTTTATCCTTGTTGCAGCCACAGAACAGCCAAGCAGAGCAGAAATGCGCTGGGAGTAGTGGTTAGGGAAAACAAGGAAGCCCAGTTAGCTGGAGCAGGAAAGTCAGTAGCATGATTGTGCCAGGACACGCTGTTACTGGAAAATCACTGCCACAAACTTTTCCAAAACAGTGAGTGAGCAGTATCCCTTTAACTTCACGTTTTGGTCAGATTGGGAAAAAAACCCCAACCCTGTCTTCTGAGCTCTTTTTGCTGTACTTGTCACTATAGAAGCATGCTACTTAGCTGTCTGATAAGCACACAAACCCACTCTTTCCTTTGTGTGTGTGAAACCAGACAAAATGGATTACTTTCAGGAGTACAGTGGTGTTCATTTCCTGTTAAATTTCTCTTTCAGCACAGGATAGAGCTACTTAGAAACACACAGTATTGCTCAACTCCTGTGACAAAACAGGTCTGTTAGGTGGGGAATCCCCTTGGATTACCAAAGGAAAACCCAACAATTAGGTTGTCTGGGGATCTGCTTCCATGCAGTTGAGGTGGGGGGCCTTGCACCCCTTTCCCAGGAAGTAAAAACATAGCTCCCAACCCATCCCAGCATGGCTGCCCATCCTGCTGGCATAGCATGGGTGAGCAGGGAGGTGGCAGTGCTTCAGCCTCTGGTGTGCCGCACTGGCCAGAGGTGCTGCCAAGTGCCCATGGGGCTGTGCTTTTCTCTTCCTCAGAGGCTGGTGTTGCTGTGTCCTTGTTTCTCCCTTGTTTTGATGGAAACTTGAAGCTTCGAGTTTCTTGCCTTCTGCTTTAAAACTGCCTTTTTTTAGTTCAGTGGTCACTGTGGGTAGGAAGAGCACAAACTGAGAACATAAGTCTGCTTTCCTTAAGAAACGGAGACAAAAAGTCTCTTATTCTTGCATGAAGGAGCTGCATTTTATTTCTAGTCCATCATGGAGAGAATTATCACTCTTTAATTCTACCACTTTTTTTAATGCTGTGCAGCAGTTCACTGGCACGAAGTGTTATCACTGTTCTGTGATCCTGTAAGTCTCTTGTCTCCCTGGCATCTTCTTAACCTTTCCCACAGAGTGACTGCTTTTCCAAGGAGAAAACATGCCATGTACCTCTGGGTGGTGGTGGGAAAGGGTTAAATTTGTGTTTTGAAAGGAGCTGTTCTGGGTACATCATCTCTGCCCAATGTGAACGGACCAGTTTGTTTCTGGAGGTCATTAACTGAGCCTTCTTTGCTTAGAATTTTAAGATTATCTGCATGGTTACAGTAGGGCTTAAGAGTTTCTTTAGTTTCACAGTCCTTTTCTGTGCCCTGCACCATTTGCACAGCTGTCTACTCAAACACTGGAGCTTGTCAAGCTGCAAATAGATTTGATAGGTGAGAAGAGGTGGGTCTTCAGGCTTGTGGCTTTGCAGTTTGTGAGCTCCTGGCAAAACAAGCATAGGCTGTAGATTTTTTCTAATGATGGAGATCTAGATCCTTATAAAAGCTGAAGACTGTTGGATGACCCAGGAAAGGGAGTCTCAAGCAGGGTGTTATTAAATACTGGGTGACTTAAGAGCAGTCTAGAAGCAGAGTTTTTTCCATCACAAACATCCTTCTGATGTATGAATTGAGGCACTGGGGTAAGGTGAGGTGGCCAAGGCTTTTTGAAGTGGTGCTGCAGCCAGGATAGCAGGTAGAGCAGCAACCCTTCTCTCTGCCAGTCCCCCTTTGCACCTCTCCCTCCCCTCGGGGTGCAGCTGTGGCACAAGAAATTGAAATAATGACGCTGTTGTGACATTCTGTGTTGTACCAAGGTGCTCCAGCATAACTTAATCTTGTCAGGGTAGCCCTAGCGAGGCAAGCAGGAGGTGTGTGCAGGTGTGCTTTGGGAGTGAGCACCAGGAACACCAACAAAGGCCTTTTGCTTAGGTGTGGAAGCCTCCAGGTGGGTTTGGCTCTTCATGTTGTGTGTCACTTGATCTGTTTTCCCAGCTACAACCCTGCAGCTCCTCTTGGAGGCAGGCCTGGGACTTGGGTTCTTGCCCTACAAGAAAAGCTGGTTTAGGGGAGCTGGGGCTGCCTGTGAGCAGGAACGCTCCCACAGCAGGGAGAAGGTGCTCTCAGGCTCCCACCTCTCAGGTGGGCTTGTTGTGGAAGGGATGTATCCTTGGGTGCTTGCCAAGGGCATGCTGCCCATATTCCCACTGAAAATTGCCATTATTAAACACTTCCCAGTTTCTTAGAGGCAAACCAGGAATGTTGTTTCCTTCCAGAAGGACCTTCTTATCAGAGATCAGGCTTTGTTGGAATTTTATTTTTGCTTTTCATGCGTGCCTTGCCTGACCAAAGCACCAGACATCACAAACTTACTGCTCACTCTTAAGTTTAAATTTTTAATGTCTGCTGCAACTTTTGGGATTTCTGTCCTCATCTCACTTTTGTAGAGCTTTTTTTAATAGTTAAATGGTCTTCAAAGGAAGAGCTGAGAAGCACACTCCAGCTTTCTACTTTGTCCTGGTTTCTTAATTTTTTTACAGGCAAGAAAGCCACATATTTTTTTCTTTTTAAGGGAGGATTCAGTCTGTTCAAACTGTTGCTGTTGGCCTTACCAGAGTGCAGATCCCTCTTTTTTGCAACACTCTTCCTATGCCTTTTGCCAGATGTTTCATCCAGAGGCTGATTTATACACAAAGTGACTTGCTGCAAACACAGGCACCAATATTAAGAGGAACCTGGAGGCATACAGGCAGAGATGATAATGAAATAAAACTAAATATTACCTAAAATTCAATTGTATTGCTCCAGATCAGCAATGTTGCTACTTCTGCAGCTGGTATTTTCTTCTTCCTGTCAGTGTGGTCACTTAATGGGTTGGTTTTATCTTGTTTTGCAAGAAGAGCACTCTTCCTGAACTCTCTTCTATGGTACACTGAACTCTCAGCAGTCTGTTTAATACAGTAAAACTTCCAGCTGGCCTTACAAGGCACTTTTCCTTGTGATACACTTGCTCTTCAGTGTGAAGCTGTAAGGTCACTAAGCCATGCAGTGTCTGCAGCCACCCAGAATAAAACAATGCATGGAAGGATCAGTGGAAATACTGACACTTGGCTAAACCTCGGGTATTTTCAGAAAGGAACAAGAATGGCATTGTTCTCCTGTGGCATTGGAGTTTATATTATATAAATGCCTCTGTCAACAAGGTGCCTCATGTCTGGAACTTTGGTTTTTTTGTTGGTATCCCCATCCTTTTTATGCTTGTCCTTTGTCACCACCTCTTTAAATAAAAGCTGTGTGCTGTGTTTGCTTCTGATTTTGTTACTAATGCAAGGCTGGGTGGATTAGCTGGTATCATTTAACAAGCCTTCCCTTGTTCTTACAGCTTGCAGGCACAGCAGTTCTTGCAATTGGACTATGGCTTCACTTTGATTCACAGACCAAAAGCGTCTTCGAACTGGAATCTGACACAAAGTTTTACACAGGTGAGCTGGGGGATCACTTGGGACAGGTGACACTTTTGTGTCCTGATTTCCAGGCTGCTGAGAAACCCTGGCCTTTCCTTAGTGGGTAAAAAGGCAAAACAAGCCTCAACAGCCCAAGAGCGGCTTCCCCTGGCTGGTGCTAGGGGCAGCTTCCCTTGTGAGCTCTTCTGCAGACAGACAGCAGTGCTGTTGTGTGAGTGGTTTCTTGGCTCTTCATCCTTTTTCCCACAGTAGTTCCTCTTTGTTGCTGTCAGTAAACATTTTGTAATCCCAGGGGCTCCTGGTAGACACAGAGGATGTTTCTTCCCGATGCTCATCATGATACGCGTCAGCAAAGTTTTGCGCTAAACTAAATGAGTAATTAATATTTTTTTCTCCAGAGTGGCCAACCTGAGCTACCCAAAACAGCTCTGTTGCCTCATCTCTCAGAAGGAGCATGTGCACGGTTGTCTAACTCTTAAAGCCCCATGTCTCCTAATTCATACTGAACTGAATGGGAAGAGTGCACAAATGTCTTGGTCCATATGAGAATTCTTCCAGCCAACATGGATCAATGTAGCTTTAGCTAGACCATGTGGAAGGTGTTTGTGAGATGATTTGTTAGGGGACACACATATTTTCAGTTTATGTTAATGTCATAGGAATTCCTAAGTGAACTGGATTTTATCTGAACTTCGATTTTGATCTCTACAGTCATTTTTAGGCTTAGGCTGGGGGACACACATAATTTGGTTATTGTCACCTGTAGGTGCTCACACCCTTGGAGCAGCTCTGCTGTGAGGAAAGGCTGAGGGAATTGGGATTGTTCAGCCTGGAAGAGAGAAGGCTTCGGGGGTGGCCTTGCAGTGCCTGCAGGGAGCCCACAGGAAAGATGGAGAGAGACTCTTGACAAGGGCCTGGAGTGACAGGACAAGGGGGAATGGCTTCACACTGACAGAGAGCAGGTTTAGATTGGATATTGGGAAGAAATTGTTCCCTGAGAGGGTGGTGAGGCCCTGGCACAGGTTGCCCAGAGAAGCTGTGGCTGCCTCATCCCTGGAAGTGTCCAAGGCCAGGATGGATGGGATAAGTGGAAGGTGCCCCTGACCATGGCAGGGGATTGGAATTAGGCAATCTTTAAAGGATGGCTTCATCTTTCTCATGCCAAAAAACTGGATCTTGTCCTGGGCTACTCAACCTGTGACAATTCCCAGAGTGGTGTCTGAAGGGTCTCTTGCAAGGAGGTGCAACTTGTGTTGCAGCCTTGTGGTAGCAGGGTAGCCTGTGCCTACAGGGAGTGCTGTTAGGGATGGTGTAGAGGCCGTAGTTGGGAATATCGAGATGCTCGTGGGACTTCATGAAGAAGCTGCAGGTGTGCAAACAGGTTATCTGGGAGAAAATTTGTTTTGCCCTTGATATGATGGCATCTTAGCAAACTGGGTGGTTCTTGGAGCTGCCAGGAAGATTCCCAGATGCCTTTAACTGGACCTCGGAAGGGGAACAGAAATCTAAACTTGGCTGTTGAGCTGAATATTTAACAAGTCTTATTTTGGGTAGTCTAAAACAACTCTTTCACCTCCTAAAACATATTTTTTTTTATGGTGTGATGCTTAAGTTACTGGCTGGATGCAGCCAGTGAAACCTGCTTGAAATCTCTGTAGGTTAAACTGAGTTTTAAAAAGAAGCTTGATAGGAATTGCTGCTTCAACATAATTTTCTGGGAGTAGTTACTGACTGCAGTAGGTTACAAAGCAAGCTACCTCAAAGGCTTTCTGTACAACTCAAACTGGAATAAGAGGTACTGATGGACTCTTTTTATTCTAACTTTTCAAAATGGAAAAAGCTTAAACTGAGGTTAAAAAGTCTGTATTGGAATTTCCTTCTGATAAGAAGTGTCAGGCTTAATCCCTTACAAATGCTGCATCAAGTAGATGTTTGTTTTGGCAGCTGATCTTACTGGTTTACATCTAGAATATATCATTTGCAAATGCTTACATCTGGCTTCCTTTAGTTAGTATTGATTGGGTCTCTGAACTGTATTTTTGTCCTTACTGATAAGAACGTCCTGCTTGTTCCACGTGCTTTGTGCTGATTCTTTGATGTTTCACCACCCCTGTAATATTCCTTGCCATCCTTTGGAAGTTTTCTTGCTCACCACGTGTTGCTGCTGTCTCCAGCTCACAGCTGTGATGCTTAGGCTGGTTGTTCCCAAGTTTAGGAGCCAGAGGATTTGGCATAAATGGAGCCTTTTAGCTCAGAAATGTTTGCTCTTTCTGCTTCAACATATTCACTACCTAATATCTGGGAAGAATAGTTTACTAGCTCTGACACTTTTTACAGTTTGAAGAAGTATCTGCTTCAAGACTTCTCAGTTGTTGATAAATCACTATTCCAGCTGTCTCTAATTCCAGTTGTCTCTACCTTCACCTTGTTGATAACTCTGGCTCTGAGCCAGTTTTAAAAAGTGTCTTACAGCTTTTTCTAGATGGCTTTATCTTGCCCATTTTCTAAAACTTGTGAAACTACTGCAGTAGTGGTACACATTAATAGTGATAAGTTGAAGGTTTTTATCAGTTTTTCAGGTGTGTTTCCTTTGAAAATTAAGCACAACCCCTTTTTTTTTTACTTGAAACACCTCAGTAAAGAAACTTGGCAAAAGCTACAGATGCTATTTGTGGAGCAATAATTTCATACCTTGCTGCTGAGGTCTCAATGACTTGCACACCTTTGTTTTCCTCCTCCCTAGGTGTTTACATCCTTATTGGAGCTGGTGCACTTATGATGCTGGTTGGCTTTTTGGGATGCTGTGGTGCATCACAGGAATCTCAGTGTATGCTTGGCCTGGTAAGTGCTCAGGGTAATGCTTAAATTTTGAGCAGCATGATGAGAAAGGAAGGAAAATATTACTGTGTAATTCAAGGGCAGCAGATTGTGGATGCAGAACAATCACAGTGTTTAAACTCATGGTCACCTACAAAATGCTAAAATGTTAAATATAGTTCTCATTTCTGGCCTTAAATCCAAATGCTCGTGCTGTATTCAAACACAGGATGACATCAAGAGGCTGGGTATGTCTGACATACACTGAAGTGTCAAGACTGGGAGTGCTGCGAACACAGAGCTAAAATATTGATAAGAGCAGTGCTATCATTGCTAGACAGTTTCTCCTGGACTCTGAAGGTTGTGCAACCTTTAATCTCTGAGACCAGAACTGTGGTATTTGATGCTTGAAACAACAAGGCTCTACTGTTCATAATCACAGTATGAGCTCTTCTAGTTGGCAAATGCTCTGCAAGCCAATTACTGGAGAGCAACCTCATTGTTTTCAGACTGGAGGGGCCAGTAGAGCTTACTGGGTTTGTGCACATCTGTACACTTGCAGAACTACTCATCCAAATAACCAGAAGACTTAGTTAATAAAAGACAATTACTATAGCCACTGAAAGAACAATTCCCCTTCTGTGCCACAGAAGAACCTAAATTCAAGTATTCCTTGCAAAATGATGCCTCTAGCCCTTTATAATTCTGAATATCTCATTAAAGTGCTTCTAAATGATGGTGGTGTTTTGGATCTGGTAGTCACTGAGAGACAGGACAGTTTTATTTGTGTTTTATGGGATACACAACAAAGTGACCATTAGCTCTCTGGGAGTTGGTGGCAGGCTAGAAATTAAGTAATGGCCCCTAAAGCAACAGGAGTGACACACCAGAGTAAAGAATTGGTGTCAGCTGTTGTGATGTGTCTGAATGACTTGGACAGCTTCAAAGTTGGAGTTAACAGATGATTGGCTTTAATTAACACTGATCAAAAAGCAGGACTGATGCTTGGAGAGCACTGCCAGACTTTCCGACGCTCACAGGAAGAAGTGCTGACCCAGTGTCCTTTTTCCTGGTGTTACCAATGTCTCAGACCTCCAGCTGCAACCTGGTTGAGTGACAGGTCCCACAAGACTGGACAAACTTGCACTATATGCATGTGATGCTGGTTTGTGATGCTGTGGCCTTCATGAATAACATGGTCTTTCTTTTCTAGTTCTTCTTCTTCCTTTTTGTGATTTTTGCCCTTGAAATTGCTGCTGGGATCTGGGGATTTTCAAATAAAGAAAAGGTAGGTTGCTCTTAAAAGTTGGGAATGGTGGGATGCTGGAACAGGTTGCCCAGAGAAGCTGTGGCTGCCCCATCCCTGGAAATGTTCAAGGCTGGGTTGGGTGGGGCTCTGAACAGCCTGGGATAGTGGAAGGTGTCCCTGCCCATGGCAGGGAGCAGGACTTAAGTGATCTTGAAAGCTCCTTTCTGACCCCGGATGCTCCATGATTCTATGAATGTGCCCACAGTCAGCAGTCTGCTGACATCTACACCAGTACAAGTCAAATCCTTATTACCTAGGGAATTTGGGGGAGAGGAAGAAGGCTGGTTCAAGCCAAACAACACAATAAGTCTAACTCTAATATTTTAAAAATGAGCAGGGAAGCCAGAATCCAAGAGGCTGTTGCATGCTAGAGGTGCTCTTCAGACAGTACCTGGCTTAGCTGTGAGGTGAAGCAGGCTGGCTGGGAAGCTTTACCACTTCCAGAGAGGAGCTGGGTCACCTGAGGGCTGAGTGTTTCTGCACCTGAAGCAGGACTGACTTGCCCTGTCCCTCCCAAGCAGTCAAGATTCTGTCTTGTTTCAAAATCAGATGCTTAGTGACCAGCGTTGCTTTTTTATTCACATTGTACTATACAGTGGAGAAATATAGAAACTTTTGGGGTGCAGTAGAATAGCGAATATTTTTGGGCAGCCAGTGGGCAAAGACTTGGTTCTCTCCCTCGTCTTAGAAGTTCAGAGATTTGGAAGGGGAAACAGTCTTACCTGTTTGGGTGTGGCTGTTAAAGTGAGTGTACAGTTACTTCTCACCTGAAACAGGTGAGCCTTTGGTCCACCCTCTGTTTGTACATGGCAGAAGAATGGGTGTTGTAGCCTTCAGGATTTTCGATGACTGACTTGCTGAAAGCAAGTTTTTCATAATTAATGTAAGGTACATCACTAATGGACAACTCTTTGCTTTTCCTCAGATTACTGACGAGTTAAAGGAGTTCTACATGGACACCTACAAAAAGAGAACTCAGACAAGTGCCAGAGACACCCTGAAAGCATTTCAGTTCGCTGTAAGTCCATGGTTCTGCTTAACCTGGAGAGTAATGCAGCTGCTCCTTACACTGTTCTCCATGCCACCCAGTCCCCTGCACAAGTCTCTTATTCGTTAGAAGAAACCAAAGATTGCAGAGATGTTTTTGTAGTATAAGTGAGTTCAGGATGCCTTTTTTGTCCCTCTGAAGTGCCTTGAACTAGTTCTTATTTTTCCAAAACTCAGCAGCAGGCTGGGAAGCCCTGGATCTGTGCTACTGGGCTAGTGGCACCCTACTATGCACACCTGTGTGTCTATGAGGGGTTCAGGGCTGTGTCTGTAAGGAGCACAAGCTGTCACCAAAATGATTTTGTGTGTACTTAATGAGATCTAGCTCTTCCTTTCAGAACCTTGTCCTTTAATTTAGTAGAGGTTTCTTAAAATTAGGTTTATAGCAGTCATGTTGACAGGACTTGGTCTGTAATAAAAACTAATGTAAATTATTTCTTTTTTTTTTAACCACATTACTGAGCAAAAATAAGGATTATTTAACCTGGGTCTCTTTTTGTGTTTTCCCTTGTAGCTAAACTGCTGTGGCATTACTGGAGCTCTGGAGCAGCAGTACATGGACACCTGTCCAGCAAAGACACTGTCTGAGTCATTCTCTGTCAAGGTAAAGCTGGACTTAATCCACCATCAGCTCTGCCCGGCGGATAGAATGAGAAACACACTTTAGGAAACCCTCCCAGTCTGTGGGAAATCCCTGTGTCACACTGGTGTGGCAGTCTGTGTCTGTAACCAGGCTGGTTGTGGAAAACAAACTCACCCTTACCGTGGGAAGAACAGGCAGGAAATCTGACCTTGCTCAGGAAATGTGCAGTCTGTGTGTCACAGGCTCACTGGTGGGGTGGGCAGTGGAAGATCAAAACTTTGCCTAAAAAAAATCCCTCAGTGCCTGAGAGCTCTGTTCTCCTCACTGCATCTTCCTGGTGCTTCCTGGGAGCTGTCACCTCCCCTCCTGGTTAGGGAGGAGTAGAGCTTGGGATGGGGGCAAGTCTGAAGGTTCAGCAAGGACAGGGAGACGGAGGTAAGGCACTGGTAGCCTGCTCAGGTGAGTTTGTCACTGAAGGCAATCCTCTGAATCAGGTTTCCCTGTTGGAATATTGCTGCAGAGGTGCCTGTATGCCACAAATAACAGAAGGAAACAACTTGTGTAGTTCTTAACCAGTCCTCTTCCTCTTTTCCTTACAAGCATCCTGTGTTCTTGCTTTATGCTCCAAGACAGTTTGTATGAGTCCTTCTATGGTTCTTACCATGCAGGATTTCAATTTATGACTTAGGTTGTTTTCATTTTACTTGACAACTTCACATATCTACCTGTATGAGACCCTTCAGTCTGTATCTTTAGTCCTGTCCATGCAGTCTGAGTTGGAGTGTGTGGGAGTAGCTGAGACTGCATGCAGGTTTTATTGTTTGCTTTTATGCTGCTGTGTGTTTTAGCTTCATCTGTTGACTTCATCTTGTGATGCCTATTCCCAGTTGTAGAAAAACAGTGGATAGAGTGCAAGATCAAAGGGATGTAATGGAGTGTGCCTCTAAGAAGTAGTGCTGTGTTGGTATTCTGATTGAACTGACTCATTCTTGCCAGTATATCCCTTTAATCCCACATTCAGTCTTTCTTTCTAGACCGGGTAAGGAAAAACAACAGAAAAAGGTAGCTTTCAGCAGCTCACTGACGTTTGCTGCTGGAACAAGCAGGACAGAAGCTGGGATGAGACTGACCAGCAACCAGGCTCTTAGAGATTTATATCTCTGTAAAAGTGCCTTGTTCTTTTTATTGGCCACTATGTGTCTGTTCCGGAGAAAGGACTGTACATATATATATATTTTTTTTTTAGTGGCAAGGGTAGTTCATTGTCCTGGGAACATTAAACTGGCCCCTCTATGAATATGCCCCTCGCAGAGACCCTAGCCTAGGATATCCTGCCATTCCCATGCACTGTGGGTTCATGAGGTGTCTGCAAAATTACAGTAGCAATTGGCAATATCAAGAGTGGCTTCAAGTCTCTTTTGATAAGGGATGAGCAATGCATCATGTGAAGTGCTGACAGCCATTAGCAACCAGCCAAGCCTGATAAACTGAATGTTCAAATTGAGAGGAGAATCCTGCTGTCATCAAGGTGCTGTTAACAGCTTTGAGACACTTGAAGAGTAGATTTAAACTTCTCCACCAGCTCTTGTGTGGGACCATCACTGGCTCTCTTTAAGGATGTGACAGTAAAGACCAGATCAAAGCAGCTTTCAGAAGATGAGTATTTAAATGAACCTTGTGTGTGTAAAACCCTAATGAACTGTCTGTTCCATTTCAGTCCTGCCCTGATGCCATTGATTATGTCTTCAAATCCAAATTCAATGTGATCGGAGCAGTTGGCCTTGGCATTGCTATAATGATGGTGAGTTTTCAGGTTATATAGAGGGTGCTCAGAGGATACTCAGAACAGAAGTCCTGTAGAACAGTGCCTGGCCCAGCAGCCCACAAGGCCATTCCCCTGAGGACAAGTCCCAGTAGGATCAGGGTGTGTGCTGCAGGGCCCCAAGGCAGTACAGAGGCTGGGATGCCTCAGGCCTTTCTGCTTTGGATTAGGATCTGCCTCCTTGCACTTTCAAGCAGTGGTGAAATCTTATCGGTGGGGTGTGTATGTATGGAGTGAAGATGTATTGGTCATGTTGCTAGCCCACATCTTAATCCTAATATCTCTTGTGGATTCTTCTTTTCTTTCCTTTACAACAATTACAGGCTCTGCTAGAGGGCTGAAATAAGAGGGCTGCTAAGAAAACTTGCACTTTTGTGTTTGACTTCTCTGGAGAAAAGCACATGCTGGGATGATCAAAGATTTCTTAGGAGATGTGGCAGTGGTTTATAGCTGTTGCTGCTGCTGTGCAGGGCCAGGAGTTGGACTTGAAGATCCTTGTAGGTCTCTTCCAACTGGACATATTCAAGTATTGAGGTGAATGGAATTCATGGGAATGAACTGAACTTCAGGAATGGTGGGGCAGGGACCCCAGAGTAAAGTGTAAAAATACAGAATAAATGTGGCCTCTAGTGCTTGTCCTTGTACTGGTAAAAAAGCATGTGCTTTGCTTCCCTGATTTCTAATCTGTTTGCTTTCTTTCCAGATTGTTGGCATGATATTCAGTATGGTTCTGTGCTGTGCCATCCGCAGGGAAAGAGAGATGGTCTAAGAGCTGCAAACCCAAGATTCCTGCACTATGAAAATCCTCACCATTAACTTTTGCGTTCTGAGAGCATTTCTAAAACGTTATATATTTGTTACCTTTTTAATGCTTTATTTGGTACTGATGTAGGTTTGCTTTTTATGTTACAGGTTAGAACGACAAAGGTTTATCTGACTCAAGACAAACATTGTACATAAAATATCTGACTTTCTTGAAACTTACATAATTGGATGTAATTTATGTTGGAGACAATTTGATACTTAATAAAGAGTAAGATGAATTGTTTGTGGGGGAGAGGAGATGTTGCTATGTTGATTAATCCCACTGTTTGATGCATAGCAAGGAGTTGAAGTTGCATAACATGTTTAAGTGTTTTTGGGATAAAGCAGGAAATAACTCCTGTGCCAGTGCCCCATGTTTGAAGGAAATGGGAGATGCTGTCAGAGCATGTCAGGGAAGGTGTGGTCATTCCTCTTTCCTTGGTGTGTGTGAACAAAAGTAGGTCTTAAGTGCATTCCTGAAATGTTACTGCTGTAACACTTTTACTGTCCCCTCCCTGGAGGGTGGCAAAGGCTGGCTGTCACACAGGTGATGTGCAGGCAGTGGTAGCTCCATGCAGCCAGGCTGGGCTCTGCCCTGGCTCCAGCTGGGCTTCCTGACATCAGCCTGTCTGCTGCCACAGCTGTCCCCTGGCACCTGGCATGGCCTTGGGCCCTTGGCAGGGCACATTCCCTAGTGTATGCTCAGGATTTTTTCACTGGCCGGCTTGGGGCTTTGTTTCTCCAAAGCCTGCAAGGTGCAGTCTCAAGGGCTTACAACACGTGTGCCAAATCTCAGGTTTCCAAGTGGAATAAACCTAACTTGCATGAGCAGTTAAGTGTCCAGCTCTGCAGTTGCAGAGTTGAGGCTGTCCTGTTTCAGTTTAAATATGGGTATGGGAGAGAGCAGAGACCAGTGTGGAACCCTTAGCCTCAAAAATTACCAAATTGTCCAGTATTTCTACTCTAAGTGGCTTTTCAGTGGTTTTTTTGTCTCTTAAATACTTTCTGGTGGGGGCTGCCTATGGACTTACCAGCAGGTTGATGTGCTGTTCCTGTACCTGGTGCTCCCTTACTGTACAATCTCATCTGTGTTCTTGGAAGCTTCTGGTCTTTGTCCTCTGGGTAATACAAATGTCTCTGGGTGTAGTCCTTGCTTGTTCCCCTTTTTCTCCTGCGAGGAGGTTGGGATTTATTACAAGAAATACCAGACGTGGTGGGTGTCGGGCTCTGGCTGATGCATGAATGTATTGTCACCTTTGTGTTACCCACTGTCACTTGTCTAAGGGAACCATGCAGCTCTCCTCTGTAACGCGTTGCACTGTTCTGTGTTTATGGGCCTTCTTAAAAAAAAAAGTGATTTAAAAAACGTCAAATGGTAATCATGCTTTTGTGTGTCTTGCAGAGACTGAAATGACTCCAGAAAGGAGTTGATCTAATTTTCTTCTGTGGCTGTATGTGACAGCCTGGAGGGAAAATCTCTCATGAGAATTTGAGAGCAGCCATGCTCCCACTGAGCTCTTGCAGAACTGAGAAGTAGCATTTTTGTCAGCTTCGTAATTCTGGGCATGAGAATGAACCTGGCACCTGGAAGAGCTGAGGTGAATTGCTGTCAACCATGAGGAAAGTTTACTGCTGCCTTCTTTTGCTTCTTGTTCACAGAATCATTTAAGTTGGAAAAGAGCTCCAAGATCAGAGACCCATCTTTGACCAATCACCCCCCTTGTCAACCACACCAGAGCACTGAGTGCCATCCAGTTGTTCCTTGGACACCTCCAGGGCTGGGAACATCACCTCCTCCCTGGACAGCCCCTTCCAGTGACTAATCCTCCTTTCAGTGAAGAAATATGTCCAACCTGAACCTCCCCTGGCACAGCTTGAGGGCGTTTCCTCTTGTCTTGTTCCTGTTCCCTGAGATCAGAGCCTGACCCCCCCCCGGCTGCACCCTCCTGTCNCCAACACCACCTTGTCAAGCACACCATGGCACTGAGTGCCACGTCCAGTCCTTCCTTCAACATCTCCTGGGACTGTGACTCCACCACCTTCCCTGTCAGCCCCTTCCACTAATCACCCTTTCTGTGAAGAATTTCTTCCTAATGTCCGACCTAAACCTCCCCTGGTGCAGCTTAGGGCTCTGTCCTCTTGTCCCTTGTTTCCTGGAAGCAGAGCCCGACCCCCCCCTGGCTGCACCCTCCTGTCAGGGAGTTGTGCAGTGCCAGAAGGTCCCCCTTGAGCCTCCTTTTCTCCATGCTGAGCCCCCCCCCAGCTCCTTCAGCTGCCCCTCATCAGACTTGTGCTCCAGACCCTTCCCCAAATCTTTTGCCCTTCCCTGGACAGGCTCCAGCACCCCAATATCTTTATCGAACTGAGGGGTCCAAATTAGGCGTGGGATTTGAGGGGCAGGTACAGAAGGACAATCACTGCCCTGGTCCTGCTGGCCATTTTTTGATGCTGCTGCATGTGTTCAGATTGCCAACATCTGCTGTGGCGGTAGCCCAGCAGCTTTTGGCAGAGTCCAAGAAACTCCAGCAGGTTGTAACTAGGGGGAGGAGAACTCAGCTGGAGGCTCAGCACCTCAGATTGTGAGGTTTGGGCAGTGGCTGTGGAGGCAGCTCTTGAGCTGGCATCTGGGTTAGCTGAAGATCTAGAAGTGAATACCTGCTCCTGTGTTCAGCAGAAGCTGAAGAGGCGTTTCCTGGGATTTAGTCTCTGGGTTGCACTGCTGCTGCCTTACCCAGTGTTTATGCCACACTCTGTCTCTTTGATACCTGCCTTCATCCACATGTTTTTTAAGCCCTATAGCCCATCTTTTACCCTTCTTTTGAACATCCTCTGCATGTGGGTTGGTGTTTTCTGAGGAATCAAGAGACGGGTAAGTCGCACTTTACCAGAGAGGGAAGAGCTGATCTTTATTACTCAAGCATTACTTTCCTTTTAGCGAGAACATGGACTGTAGAGGGAAAATCTGGTTGCACTCAGCCTCAGGCCTGCAGGCTAGTCTTGAATGAGTACTACTTCAGTAATGAATATTGATGAGTTCTATGCTAAGTTTCACTTTACTGGTAGCAGTTGGGATGAAATTTCCTGAAGAATTAGGTTCTAAGGAATGGCAGCCCTAAAATCTGAGTGTGTGGCACTGACTTTCCAAGCAGGGAGCAAGTTCCTGTCTTTGCATTAGGTCAGGAATAGAATGTGACTTGTGAGGTAACACAGAGAGGCGAAAGGGGTAACAAACAGATTGTTGTGGAAAACAGGAATGGGGGATTACAATACTGAAGGGGAAACAGTGCTTAGGACAATGTCAGAGCTGTGGCAGAAGTGACTGACACTGGTGAAATACTGGTGGAGGGAGGGAGAGAAAGATCCCTCTGAGGAATACGTCTGCCCAGATTCAGAGGGTCAGCAGAGAGGAAAGTACCGATGCTGGGGGAAAAAAGCAGACGGGGAAAAATTACTCTAGAGATGGGATGTCTTTTGGGAGGAAAAGATAGGATGAAGGAAAACATACAAAAGTAAAACACTTCATCTTTTCTATGCTATCCTTCCCCATCAGTAAACAAAGGTGCAGCTATGTTAAGACCTTAAAGCCTTCCTGGAATGTGAGAAACCACTCCAGAAAGGAAAGGGCTTTAGCAGCTTTGTTTCCAAACAAAAGCAGATTTCTTCTTTACACACAGGTGCTGCTAATTCTTTGTTGTAAATTTGCTTAAAATGGCTGTGGTTTATGGCCAGATAGGACACTATATATTATATTATCTATGGGATTTGCTTGTGGATAGCAAGAGCTGTGTGATCTGAGCAATCCTGGTCTAGATATTTGGGATTTGGATGGTAGAAGAGATGCTAACTGATGTAATATAAGTCCTGTTAAGCACTAACATAAAACACTGCCTGTAAGACTGCTGAATCGTAGAATCACAGAATAGTTTGGAGTGGAAGGGACCTTAAACATCATCTCCTTCCAACCCCCCTGCCACAGGCGGGGACACCTTCCACCATCCCACGTTACTCAGAGCCCCGTCCAACCTGGCCTTGGACACTTCCAGACATGGGAATTGCTCCGAGGCTGCTCTCAGCTGTGCCCTTTGGCTGCTGTGAGGAAAATAAGGGCAGATAAAGCCAAACCACTAAAAGATGTGGCTATTTATGTGTTGTAGCAGAGCACATGCAGAATATAGGAACTTGCACCAGGAAACAGCCTGTTACAAGCTTAAGAAAATAAGTGTTTGACTAAGGGGAAGGACTTAGCAGTGAAGTCTTGAGGAAGGCTGTATTTGGTTATCTACAAGGTAATTTTGCCAGAAGAAAGATTTTTAGATTTACTTTGGAAAACTGGAGCTAGCCTGCCTTAGGAATGAAGGGAGTCTCAAGCTAGCTGCATGGTCAGCTCTGTGGGAAGAAGGTGTACCAAGGCAGGGAGAGCCTGGTTTTCCAAGAGGACGGAGTTTATTGCTGGGAAATGTCTTCCTCCTTTACAGTGGAGCCGGGAAAGTCATCTGTGGTACAGCATGTTGTCATTTTACAGCAGCCCTGGCACATGAGCACCATAATTGAGTAAAGGGAAAAAATGACAGTGGGTCCATGAAGTGGGGGAAGGGTGTGGGAAGCAGCTGGCTACAGTGGAAAGAGAGGGGTGGACCTGACGCATTGAGAGGGTTGGAATAAATCCTATTGTCTCATACACTTCAAAAACTTAAATCCCTGTGTTTCAGCAATTAACAGTCTTACTCATAGAGGGTGTAGAGATGTGTTTGCAGAAGGGGAGGATGTCATTACCTGTAGGGTGACTTCCAAAAGAGCTCCTAAAGGAATTGCTCCAGTAGACAGAAAAGCCTGGATTTATTTTGACAGGTTAAGTCAGGACTATACTTCTCCCTCTCCACCCACCTAGAGAAAAGAATAGCAAGTGCTTGCAGACAGTTTTTTAGAAACTGCCTGTACCTCTCCACTATTTTTCTTCAGATGAATCTCCAAGCCCAAGCAAGCCTTGCAGAAGCTGCGCTCAGAGCACTTGTCCTAGGGGCGGAGAAAAAGCAGTGGGGCCTAAAATCCCAGTGATAAATGTGAGTCAGACGCCATTTCCATGGGGGATGTGCTGTGAAGTTCAGGCTGAGCCCTGCCCTGTTCCCTTGCAGGCACTTGCAAGCCTCTGCAGGGAGCTGCCCAGCCAGCCCCCAGCTGCAGGCAGTGATAAACGCGCTGCCAAGGCTCCCTCCCACTACTCCAGCATCTTTTTAATCCTGAACTGCCAGAGAGGGACCTGGGAGTCCCATGAGGGACGTCCCAGGGGGACCAGGGCCTGCTGTCCCTGCGTGAGAGTTGCTGTTCCAGCTGTGAAGCGCAAGCACAGCCCAAGCTGGGTTTTGTTGGGTTTCTATGTTTAGGGGGTGGTTTATGCCTATGGCCACTGTATAATTATGATTATAAAATAGCCACCTCTTCAGTTTCTGCCTCTTGGCAGTTCCCAGGAAACGACCTAACTTGAACTGCCAGCAGTGAGGACCTTGAACCCTATCAAAAGTCACTTTTAACTGAACCTAGAACATCTAGACATTTGCCAGACTCTGCTGGCAGTGACAAAAATAGTTTAGTGAGATTTTTCCACTGCTGGACACAGGCTTCCACATGCGTGGCTCCCACAAAATGAATCCACAAGGCAGCTATTCATGGCACGCTGAATGCTCCTCTTCTCTCGCTGCCGATTTCGGGATCAATAGTAATCCAGGCTGGGGCTGAGAACTGACCTTTTATGCCTTGTTCTAACGCTGGCCTTTAGTCCTCGCTTGGCCACGCACTGGGTGGCTGCGCTTCTGCTCTGCCCCACCAGCACCACCACTCCCTTTCTGACACCGACAGGGCAGGTCCTGCTGGGTGAAAGGAGCTGGCATCTCCAGCTGTTGCTCCGTGGCTGCGTGTGAGGAAAGAGCAGGGTGGAGTAGAGCCAGGGAAGCTGCACCATGGTACAGGTTTTTCAGCATCAGGCTGGCTGCGCCTCCAGCTTACGCCAGCATTGCCTCTGCTTGTGGAGAGCTGGGAGAGCCCTCACCAACCCTCTCCAGACCCACAGGCTCACCTCAGCTGTAGGTCTGTAATTAAAAGGAACCGCTTTAAATATCCCGGCAGTGGAGATGCAGGGCAGAGCGAGTTCTCAGCAGGGACTGGGACATCGGTGTAGCTCAGGTGATGTCCCACCATCAGCAGCACAGCAGAGGAGAGGTGGGGCCAGCATTCAGCAAGTCATGATTCATGGCCTGGGCCACTTGCACAGTGTAAGTGCAAACAGATAGGGAAGGTTGCAGTGGGTGTTCAAAGAAGTTGCTCTTCTTATGTGGGATTAGCCACCCCTTTGCAGCTATCTGTGACTTCATTCTGCATGGGTGTGAAGGTAGAAAAATCAGGGGTGCCAGTGGGGTCTGTCACAGTTTTCAGGTAGAAGCCACACAGCTGTGCTGTGCCAAGGGGTGGGGTGGCTGCTCCACAGGGGGAGAATGGCTTTATTTGCAGTGTGAGTTCGAGGGGCAGCTGCTTATCCTGATTTATAATACAAGGGAATTCTGCCCTTACAGAGTGGCTGCTTTGTAGCATGGGGCCATTCCGCTTTGTACACCCTCAATCGTTAACATCGCTGGACCACCACGTAAAGAAAACTATTTTCATTGTGGTTTTACCCCTATTTTCCTTCTATTTAGAATTTTCCTGGAAGACCTATAAACATTCAGCCATTAGGTGAGGCTCAGAAAGGGACTTTTTCCCCTCATGCTCAGTCTGTGCCTGCAGCCTTTGTCCTCAGCGCCAAGCTGAAAGTTTGTGTGTGGTGTGCACATCAAAAATGCTGTGGAAAAGAAACCAGGGTGGTAAATACGGTGCAAATGGATGGAAGAGGGAACACTGATTGTGCAGATCATGTTTTAATGGCAAGGGTGTGAGGTGAATGAGCGAAGCTTTCCCTGGAGAAGCAAAAAGAATCACACTGCACGCATTAATTTTTACAACTGAGGCTGTAAAAATCTCCAGGGTATGTGGACAGTGGAGTTTAAAGATAACAGGGTCACAGAATAGCTCAATTTGGAAAGGACCTCAGGAGGTCCAACCTCCTGTTCATAGCAGGGTCAGCCATGAGGTCAGAGCAGGTTACTCGAGGCTTTACCTAACCCAATCTGGAAAACCTCCAAGGAGGAAACTGCCCAATCTCCTGGTCCCCTGCTGGGTTGGTGTCCTGACGAGAAAGTTTCTCCTTATGAGTTTGAACATCTCTGGTTTCAACCTATGCCTGTTGTCTCGCCATGGTGAGCAGCCTGGCTCTTTTTGGTTGTCTCCCCACAGCTACTGGAAGGCTGCCATGAGCCCCCTCCCAACAAAACCCTCTTTTCCAGGCTGGATAAGCCCTGCAGCCTGATCATGTTAATGCAGCCCAGGCTGTCATCATCGCATGGCAGCCCATTAGTAGCCAAGGTCAGAAGAACTTTATCAGTGGAAAACAATACTCAGTTCCTTTGGTGTTTCATGGCTTGGTGAAGGAGAGTCTGTCCTCTTCCAGGACTTTATTGTGGAAAAAGAAACAAAACAGAAGGTAAAAACGGGGCAGGAAAGCTGAGCAACCAGCAACCACCACTTGGCAGGTCTGCTAATCCCATGTGCCAAGGTACCCTACACAGAGTGAGCTGCTCCTCCTTTGTGAGGGCCAACCTTGCTCCACCCTTGGCTTGGCACTGCAATTAGGAAAAGCTGATTTCTGCTGCCACCAGTTCCCCTTCCTGAGCCTGTCAGTGCATCTCCTGAGCTGCCACCTCTGTTTTTCCAGCCCTGTGGACACATCCCTTCCCAGAACACTGATCCCCTTGCTCACTGCTGATGGCACCTCCTCCCTCGGGCCTGCTGGCAAAGCTCCCATCTCACTCCTGGGGAAGATTTCTATTAAACAGTGTAGGTTTTCCTTCTGTAAGTGGTCTGTTTTACAATCTAAGTGATGTTTATCTGTAAAATTAGCTGGGCAGCTGGTCCTAGCAGTTCCTCCATGCTTTTTGTGATTGGACTCTGTTATCAGCACCTTGTCTTTTCCACAGTTCAAGTGTCTGGGCTAAGACTTTCTGTGCTGCCTTCCTCGAGGTGAGTGGAAGATTTCTTTCGTATGTACTGAAGTATCTTTGGTTACTGCCAAAAATTATTTTAGCAGAAAAATGTTGTTTTGCCTGTACTTCAAAAAAAAAAAAAAAAGGCATCAACCATTGACCTTGAAGCCCAGCCTCTGTTTTGGAAGCAGTGCCTGACGCTTGTGGATGGTTTCTGCCTTTTGTTGGAGAGGTGCCTATGGCTTTTTAGAAAGGAAAAGTCATGGAACTGAGCTTCTGGGAGACACCTTCATCCATGCAGTCCTGACAGACCAGGAGGGGAAGTCACTACAATACCTGGCACCCAAGCTTGTCCTTGGGACTAACAAGGCAAAGCTCAAGAGCTTCGCCTACTCTCAGCCCCCAGGCCCCTGGAATGTGCAGATAGTCATCAGGCTTTACCTGGGAACAGGAGCTGTTCCCTAATGCAAAACAAATTTCCTGAGCCTGGTCAGAGCTGAGTTGGGTGGCTCTTACCTCAGGCTTGCCCCCAGGAGGAGGTGACCTCACCTGCCTCCCTGGGAAGGTCTCCCTCTGTGGGAAGGTGCTTCCTAGATGCTTATGGACATCTGTGGACACGCCTGGAGGATGGGATGTGGTGTAGGTGCTCCAGAGGCAAATTTTCTCAAGGAAATGGCAGGAGAAAAGGGATTTATAGAGCAGATTCCCCCAGGAGACCCTTGTCTGCCCAGGGAATGCATCCCCCTCACCCATCTGTCTAGATGAGTGCCCAAATTCCTTCTCCATGTGCAATCGGTGGAAGAGACCAGGCTTTTTTGCTTTTTGACAAGACTCTGGTTCACACAGGTGCCCTGCCCACCTCTGCTATCAGCTTCATGTGGGGGAACACAAACTCTTCTGGCGGGACACCGTGATGAGCTACAGCCTGAAAGCACCAGACCTGGCACAGCCCAACAAGCAGCCAGGCTACTGCCACGTACCCTGAGGTGCCGGTCTCTCAGGCACACCTGGAAATGGCCCTCTGCCCCAGGACAACACCCTGTGGATTCGCTGGTTTCGTTTGGATTCTCCCATTTTTTCCTCTGCCAACCCCCAGGCTTGTGAAAGTCAAACAGAATGGATGCAGCAAGATTTAAAGCAGGGATTTGTTCTTAGAGGGAGTGTGGGTGGCAAGTGAAGAAAATATAAGACAAGATAGTCCTGGTTGGTCAATAACCTGCCTTTACCTCTCCTGGCTGGGAGTCACCTGGTGCCCAGGCATTGCCCCAGCCCAGGGTGCCTCATTCTGGGGGCTTTTGGAGCTAAGGCCATCAAGGAACACAGGCTTTGGGGATCCTTACTGGTATCCCAAGTGCTCAGCTCTCCATCTCAGGAGGTGCATCTGCTGTGCCAAACTTACTGATCTGGTTTGGGGTGCCCTGGTAAGGCAGTCTGGAAGTTTTCTCTCTAGTCAGCCCTCCTGGTTGACTGGTTCCTATCAGTTCTCTCAGCCTGATACCATACACTCTGCTGCAGCTTCCCAGAGGCATAAAACTCTTGTTTTTTCCACAGAAAAACACAAAATCCCATGATAACCAGTGACCCCTTCCTTTGTGCCCATTTCTAGAGCTACCAGGCAGTGACAGAGCCATCCCAAAAATCCTGGGAGAGGGCCTCAGCCACTGTAACCCAAAGAGGATGAGTAGGGGCTGAGGGCACCACATTCTCCTTCCACTCCTGCTCCCCTTTCTGGCAACATTTTAAAATAAAGCAATACATCATTTCCCGTGTTTGCTAGGAGCAGCATAGGAAGCTTCCCTCAGGTGTCCTGTGCTGGGACCTAGAGCAGGATGGGCTGGGAACAAGGTGGGACTTAGATCAGGGGAAAAGAAGCTGAAGACAGGGGCTTGGAAAGTAAAGGAAGAGAGAAAACCATGGAAAAGGTCAGTGCTAGAAACAGAGCGGGGAAGGCAAATGCAGAGCATAGATATGAGGATAAAGGTGAGGGAAAACAGCAAGTTGTAGGGAATGACAGGAACCGATGATATTTGGGAGAAAATACAGGATTTTCTGGACATACAAGAGGTCAGGCAATGTGTAAAATATACAAAGAGCTCTCCCAGCTTGAAATGCTGGCACCGCAACAGGATCTAGCAAGTGGTTCTTTAGTTTAGATGATGAAATCAGACTCCAACCTTCTGATGGTCAATATATGGCATCAAAACCCCACACCACGAACTGTAGCTTTTTCCATTTATTAAAAAATAGAAAATTAAAAAAAAAAAATCAAAACCCAAACAAAACCACCAAAAAAACCCTGGACAGAAGTAGAGTACAAATGAGATTAAGACTGCAGTCTCCGGTGATGCTGGCTTGAAGAGGAACGAGCACGTGCCTTGCAATAAAGATCTGCAAAATCTGTGCTTCCCTTCTGGCAGGACCTTGGAGGCTCTGTGGAACAAATCTAGGAATTCAAGGAAGAGATAGAACAGTTTTGTGATGAAGGTACATGGATGTTGTCCTGCTTCAGGTCCAAAGTGATGTTAGGCGAGTCAGAGCGAAAAATAGTCTTTACTTATCAGATCAAATGTGCATCGGCACAGATGAGGCTGAATAATACAAAAAAAAGTTGTACCTTCCTAGCAGCCTTTCCTAATTTTTGAATTATTGACTATTTTTCTTCATTTTTAAAAGGGAAACATTTACACTTTTTGAAGTGCTGTTCTACCCTCTAAAAAGTGACTGTGTTAGTGCTTCCTGTCACTGCCTGCACATCAGCTACGCTCTGTGGAAAGTCTCTAAGTTGGGTTTTGGTTCTTTTTGTTTTCTGCCTGCCAGCTCTGTTCCAAGAAGGATATTTTCCATTTTGCATGCAACTGCCAGTAAAAAAAGTCCCAGAGAATTCCACGCATGCCTCTGCACCTCTCCAGATAACGGCTCCTTTTTATGCTAGGGCAACTACGTTGTAGCTAATTTTGTGCAAATACCTTTGAGGCCAAAAGGTGCTCCTGAACCAGGAGCTTAATTTAGTCGATGCTGTGTGGGCTCAAGAATTCCTTACTCATTTTCCCCTGGCTAGGTTGAGTTTTGCAGATCCATTAAATTAAACAAACAATTCTTGTTTTAGTATTTTATTTGGCAGCATCACATTTATACAGTCACATTGCAGAGCAGAATAGGGAATTCCCTCTTTTCTTCCTCTTCCTCCTCCTTCAATTTTTTTTTTTCTGTGTTTCCAGTCCCTGAACCAGGGCAGGATGGAGGGAGGGTGTTGGTCTGGGCTGTGCCCAGCACTTCATGGACCAAGAGTTTTGCCCACGGGAAGAGTCCTGCCACCAGCCTGGAACCTGCTCAAGCTCCAGAGCAAACACTCCTAAAAAGAGCTTTCACTAAAGCCAAGCCTGCTGAAAATGCCATTGCCAAAACCAGCCAAAGGATTCTTTAAATCCCTGTAGGACTTGGCGACCTTCCTCCAGCCTGGAGGGCAGCACCTCTGTGCTCTTTCTTTTCACAGATGCAATCACCTTCTTCTGCACATGCCAGAGCTGCTGCTGGAGACCCTCTGGTCCACAGCAGCCACGCAGAGGAACAATGTCACTGTGTTTGCCCTGGACTCTGCACCCATGCCTCCACAGAATCACAGGGTCGGGCTGGAAGGGACCACAGTGGGGCAGCTGGTGCCACCTCCCTGCTCCAGCAGGGCCATCCCAGAGCACAGGGCACAGGATTGTGTACAGAGGGGTCTGGAATATCCCCAGTGAGGAGACTCCACACCCTCTCTGGACAATCTGTTCAGGGCTTGGGCACTGCCCAGGGAAGAAGTTCTGCCTCCTGTCCAGGTGGAACCTCCTGGGCATCAGTCCCTGCCCGTTCCTCTGGTGCCATTGCTGGGCCCCACGGAGCAGAGCCTGGGCCCTGCTTGGAGCCCTCCCTGCACACAGGGACACACAGGGATGAGGTTCCCTCTCAGCTGGGGCTCCTCTCGAGGCTGAACAGCCCCAGCTCCCTCAGCCTTTCCCTGTCAGAGATGCTCCAGGCCCTAAATCATCTCTGCATCCTCTGCTGGCCCCGCTCCAGGAGCTCCATGTCCCTCCTGTGCTGAGGAGCCCAGAGCTGGACACAGCTCTCCAGAGGTGCCTCCCAGGGCTGGACAGAGGGGCAGGATCACTGCCTGAGCTGCTCTTCCCAATGCACCCTGGGCTGCATGTCCTGTCCACCCACCCAGGGAGGCTCAGTGTAGCTCAGCCTTGGGGCAGAAACTATTTCATTCCACAAGGAATTGTCAGAGAGGAACTAAACCCATTCCTGCACTCCTAATTTGTACCCTCAATGACCAGCCACGTGCTGCCCACTTCACCCTCACTTTACCACCTTTACCCAGTTGCTTCTTGGCCATAGTAGAGAGAGAGATACATATTCCTTCATTTACTCACTCTTCCCCCATGCAGAGGGTCTCCCGTGGGAGCAGCCCAGCACCGAAGGGCAAGCCTCGCCTATAGGGAAGCAGGGACATGGGGATTCCCTTTCCATTTCCTCCCTTTGTGCAGAACGAGTTTAAAAGTGTTTATAATCAGTGGAATGACTCAAGAAAGCAGCTCTGGCAGGGTGGGGAGCCTAATTTGGAAAAAAAAAAAAAGAAAAAAAAAGGTAATGACTTTTGCTTTATGATATGTTGGCTGCTATTCAGCCATCAGTACACAAAGGACTTTTCTTCCTGAGCCATTAGCTAAATGAATCAGCAGAGATTTCCAGCAGTGTTTCTCCCAAGCCCCATCTCCTCATCTCCGCAGCTGGGAGGGCACGTATCCCTCTGCTGCTGCAGGGACAAACAGGACACAAACAGGAAGGTGCCTTTTCAAAATGTGAGGTTACTGTAAAAATAAATCATGACTCTTCTGCGGACAACAGCAAACACAAATTATGGGAAATATTTTCAGCCTTTGCCGTTGCAAAGGGAGCGAATGTAAACAGCCCAGCTGGCACAGGAGGCTGACACTGGGTGTGGGATGGCTCGCAGCCCTGCAGCTCCAAGGCTGCCACAGCATTCCCAGTGTTCCCAGTGCTGTGGCGAGGAGAGGACAACCCCCCGTGCTCCCCAGAGCTCTGCTCCAACTAGCCCAGCACCCCCACACCAGAGCACAGCACCCAGACTCTGGGTGGGGATCCCTCCCATGAAGGTCTCCGAATAACCTTAATTTCAGTTCCTTCATTCCCAACAGAGGCTGAACGAAGTAGCTGTCCAGAAGTCATTAGAGCACCTTCCCTATGGAGACAGGCTGGTAAAGGTTCAACCTGGAGAAAGAAAGGTTGGTGTGTGGATACCTCACAGAACCTTCCAGTAGCTGAAGGGGCTACAGGGAAGCTGGAGGGACTTTTCATCAGGAACTGTAGTGACAGGGCAAGGGGGAATGCCTTCAAACTGACAGAGAGCACATTTAGATGGGATATCAGGAAGAAATTGTTCCCTGTGAGGCTGCTGAGACCCTGGCACAAGTTGCCCAGAGAAGCTGTGGCTGCCCCATCCCTGGCAGTGTTCCAGGCCAGCTTGGATGGGGCTCTGAGCAACCTGGGATAGTGGAAGATGTCCCTGCCCATAGGAACAAGCTGATCTCTAAGGTCCCTTCTGCCCCAAACTCTTCCCTGTTCTTGTGATTCTAAGGCTCCCAAGGCACCAGTAAGGTTTGGGCACTTTCTGGAGCTTTGTGTGCTGCAAGGAAGAGTCTGTGCCCAAGCCCCCAGGCAGGCAGGTGGGATTGACACGGGAACATGCAGGTCTGCTTCCCTCCACTCCCAAAAATCCAAAAAGAAACCCCAACACCCAAATTCCCAAAGCAGCTGGGTTGAGAAGAAGTGGCCATGTGACTTCCCTGCTAAGGGTAAGTGAGAAAGGCAAGGATGAAATCATCTTCCCACAGAAGAAAGGGAGATTGGTTCCCCTCCCCCAAAAATATGGAGAGGCTTTTATCTGTCACAGCAGGGAGTGCTGGAGGAGCTGGGTTCCCTCTCTGTCCCAGCACCAGGTGAGGTGGACCCAAAGGGGCACTTTGCTCCAAATTCCTGAAAAAAAACAAGGGACCAACCTCTCCACCTTGTTTGAAGCGGTGTAAAAATCTACAACGAGCACAGAGGGCACAAGAAGTATCCCAAGGGGATGGCTTCTATCTCATATAGAACTGGAACTTTTAAACTCCTGGCTATTTACAGCTGCCTTGCTGTAAAATCAAACACTTCCCAGTGGTTCTTTCCTCCAGCAACAGCCCTTAGGAGACTGCTATCACAGCCCTGGACTCTGTGAAGCCGTTGCCTCAATGTTCAAAACTTACCAACCCTTTTTTCAGATGGATCAGGCAGACGTGGGATGTGGGACACACAAGATGATCAAGGAATGTGTCCCTGAAGTTGATTTGATGACTGAGCCATGCAGGCTCACCTGGCAGATGCATTATCAGTGCTGAAGGTGTGATTATCATTAAGCTAAACGAGGTCTCAAAGGTGTTTCCGTGCTCATCAGCACTTATCTATGAAGATGGAGGCCACTGGCAGCTGATTGATTTGGGTTTGGTCTGTTTTGTGGGGTTTTTAATGTGTTCTGCTTAGCACAGCTGTGCAAAGGGAAATCAACATTTACCACCCAGCAATAGATGATTGTCTCATGTGATTTGTAGCAGTCTTTATAATAAACGCAAAAAATAATTCCTGCTGTTGAACTGAATTAATGCTAATACTTTCTAATGTATCCCACCTTACAGAAGCTAAGAGGCCTGTAAGAAAATGTTTCTCTTGTTTATTGAAACTGAAGAGTTAGTTCATGAGAGTTAATGGACTCTCACAACATAAAACAGAACTTGTTTGTAGAAAATAGTGTCTTTTTGCTGGCCAAGGCACACAGGAAAAGGTTAATATACCAAATTTAGCTGGTTACACATCAGCTATTTAGAAGTAGCAGAAGTTTAAAAATTAATTATGCTAAAATATGCAAATAGAGGACAGATGCATATATGTGCACAAACAGCCACACTTTGGGGAACTGGACAAAACTTCACAGTGCTTTCCTTCTGTGGAGATAAGTTTGTGACATCTTTACTCCCATTTCCAGTCTACAGCCATGGTACTGCACAAGTCCAAGTCAGCAGGAGCACAAAGGGGATGAATCTGGCCATCCATGTACTCTCAGGTACCCACCCTTTCCTCCTCTTTCTAATAGGAAAGAAATCTTCATTGAAAACTCCAAGCCCCTCTGAATCTGGCAAGTTTAAAGTACAAGTGTGGAAATGAATCGGACCATTCCCAGAAAAGTTCATGTTTTACCCAAAAGCTTAAACACAAAGGATTGGCCATTTCAAAAATGTCACTCAATTCCGTGCTCACTGAATCCCCCAACCTTTTGAGATTGCAGCACATAAAACTTAGCGCTCAGTGTCACATTTGGATTGGGAATGCCGTAGGCAGATCATGCGAGCTGGGGTGGTGACTGCCACCAGACCACACCCCAAAGGCCTATCTCTGAAAACGTGCATTTCTCAAAAAGCACACTCAATTTTTTCTTCTTAACTCTATGAGAAGGGGCAGGTAGGGCTGAACAAGCTGGCATTCTGTTGGTTTTGTTGTCTTCCAAACCTGGAAGGGCTGGTTTGGGATCCAAGCAAGATTCCCAGCCAGCCCTTGCTATGAAGAATTTTGCCATCGTCACCAGGAACAGCTTTCAGAGTGACTTGTAATTGCAATGAAAACTCCTATTCACACCTCTTAGAAATATTGGTTTAGGATGTTCAGCTGAGGATGAGTGAAACAAGTGTGAACCAATGCACATTCCCAACCATTCTCAGCTTATTACAGGCAAGAATTAACTTTTGCTGTAGGAAATGGAAATTCCAGAATAGCCACACAAAGCTGTAAACACAAAATCTGTCCCTGTCTATACTGCTTAGTCTTCCAGCAGTGTTCAGCCACTGCCAGACAAAAACCAGTGTTTAACAGGAGGAAAAAAAGGAGAGGAGCTGCAGCATCCAGCTTCTGCTGGACATTCCACAGACAGGCTGCAGAGGAACTGAAACAAAAGCCCTGGTAATGCCTAATTGCACAAGGTACATGAGGGGCACCCACGTCACAGTAAATATAAAAATGATTTGGGCATTGTCTGTGTTCTAAAAGCCAGTGGAAAGACTCAGGGTGAAACACAGGGAGTAACAAAGGAAATGCATGTCCCTCTTCCTACAATGCGATGGCCTCCCCTCACAAGGACACGCCCAGCGCCTGACATGCATTTTAGCCAATCATATTATACATCCTACACATGCAGGTGGTTACAGCTCCTCTGGGAAGCACAGTTCCTGGGGACTGAAGCTCTCAGAGTGAACCATCTCTTCACTGGAATCCTCTGCTCCTGCTGCTGACCACTGATTTCAGAGACACATTTCATCTGTTTCCCAGGCAAAGCAGGAGCCGAGACGATCGAGCCAAGATCAAACAGATCAATTCAAATGGGATGCTAAACCAATTAATAATAGACAGAGATCTGGTTACACTGCCAGCATTTATAGTTACAGTCTTGCTGCTGTTTATTGTTATAGTTTTACAATGAAAATAATTTTTCTAGAAGTAATTCAAGGCTAGCAAACACAAAATCACTGGTGGACTTCCAACGACACTTCTTCTGCTGCCTGGAGTCCCTAAAATCAGGTGTAGTTGCTGGAGTTCCTCCTCCTGTTTTGCATATATCTTATTCCTCCTGGTTTCTCTTCCCGTGTATTCCAGGATAGCAGCCAGACCTTCTGACTCTTGCATGATCTGGAATTTTCACCCATGGGACTCTGGTTCCTGTATCAGCTCCTTCCTGTCTGAGGGCTGGTCAAGATTAGAATATGTTAAGAAGGATAAAGCCAGGAGATTTGCAAAAAAAACAAAAACAAAAACAAAAAAAAACCCCAGAGCAACAGAGCAGGAACTTTTATTGAGTGAAATATCCCTGCTTCTTTCTTCAGCAAGAAAATAATCATGGCAACAAGAAAAAAATACAACCAAAAAAAGAAATTAAAAAGTGCATCTGTTGCAAATAATATTATTCTTGTCTCTTTTTGACTCTTCTTATTTCGCAGAGTTTAAAATAGCAACTTTTCCTCCTTTTTTTTTCTCAGAGTGCAGCATCAGTCATTAGATTCTTGTTTAGTTTCTGCAAAAAAACCCAAACAGATTCATAAGAAAATGTGATCTCACATGATACAAAATACGTTGAATTTTTCAAATGTTTTAGATCTCAAAATTCAACACACACCATTCACAGAGACACCCTTCCAAAGAATACTTATGGCATATAACACCTTTCAACAATTCTAGAGTAAGGTAATTCTGTTTCCAAGATAAAAGCCTGAGAATCCAAACAGAAAACCCTCCCTTCCCCTTTTCACTTCTTGCTGAAGTTCTGCCTTGAAGAGAAGTGTTTATGCCTCTGGAAGTCTTAGAAATAATCAGTTCTGTGTAGCCATGCAGCTCACAACAGATGATGGCGGAGGAAATACAGAACTTTGCCATCTATTGTACTGACTTTTCTGTCCCCATTTCTAAACACAGATGGATCTAAGAACTAGGTGTAGGATCATGGGAGCGGTCTCAGGCAGCAGCTCACAAAAAAAATCATGCCACAGTTTTCATCCTGCATTCAGGGGAGCTACTGCTGTCTTGGAACTTTTTCCTCATACCCGCCCCCACATTCTCCAAGAAAACAATCAGCTGGTTACCAACAATAGTCTCTCCTTTCTTGCTGCTGCTCTCTACAACCTCTTTTTCAGCAAGTGCTGCCAACTCTGGCTCTGTTTGGTGGCTCTGATAGGAACTCTGGTCTGGTGGTGTCACTCCCTTTTGTTTTCCAGTCTGTGGCATGGATTCCAGTGCTGTTCCATTGGGCACTTGAAGGAGATATGACTCTGCAAAGTACTGTCCTCCTGCCGTGCTAGAAAAAGGCATTTGGGAATGCAGCTGATTGGAGAAAGGAGCTTCCTGCACATAGAAATCACTCCAGGGCACGGCTGGATAGGCAGGGATGTCTGCTGAGGGAAAAGCCACCAAGAAAAGACAGAATAATGAAAATAACGGAAGCATGTCTATGCACAAGATGTGTGTGTTGTGCTTTGCTCAGTGCAAACACAGCATTGCAGTACAGCAGACACCACACACACATCGAGGATCACTTTGCTCTTTACACTGCAGTGTATTTATCCAAAACATGGCTCTTAGAAAGAGAAACTTATGGAGTTCATAGCATTGTTATGATCCAAAAAAAATCCAGGATGCCACTCAGCACTGATCCTGAGTGTATGTAATGGTAGTAGAGACACCCCCCTCAGTTTTGTTTTCTTTCCAGTCCCATTTTCCAAGTTAGCTCTGCCCAGCATAAGATGGATGCTTAATCTTCACTTTCATTTATAAAAGCTGTAAGCCAGGAAGCAGGAATGTTTTGTTAATTAATATCCATAATTCAACTAAGCTGCTCACTTGTTTACATGCTGACGTAAGACTCACAGGTGTGTCTGCACTGACAGACTGGTTTCCAGCCCTGCACTTTGGGAATCCTGGAACCTCTTCAGGAGGAAATTCTTCCCTGTGAGGGTGGTAAGGCACTGGAACTCAGAGCAGTTGTAGCTGCCCCGTCCCTGGAAATGTTCAAGGCCAGGTTGGATGGGGCTCTGAGCAACCTGATCTAATGGAAGGGGTTCCTGCCCACAGCAAGAGATTGGAATTGGATAAGCTTTAAGGTCCCTTCCAAACCAAGCCATTCCAGGATTCTATGAGTCTGTGAACTTGGTCATCCCCACTGCATAACAGAAAAGCCATTCACTGCTGATTGTTCTCTGGACAGAAGTATGGAGTAAGAGAATATCAGCTCTGCCTCTGTTCCTTCAACAACCTTCCAACTTCACCAGCTTGCACCTTTACACAACATACCCCAAGCAATGCAGCACACACTTGGGCATCAAGCTAGAAAAGCATTTAATTTGATGTAGTCTGGGGCATAGCCCTCTCATTAGTTCTGGCACTTCAGACTGAAAAACCACAGAAAATAATAATTATGCCTTGGAACTAGAGCAGGGAGCAGGGCCAAGTGTGTTAGATAGCATGGGTGCTGCCAACCTGTCCTGCACAGTGTCAGCTGTGAAGAGTGGGGACAGGAGCCAGCTTGCAGCCTGATGTGAGTCAGACTCTGAGTCAGACTTCCCTCCCTGACAAGGTCCACAGAACTGGTACAAAAACAGCAGCAGCATCTGCAGTCTAAAACTCTTTGTTCTCTCACGTCATAAGACAAGGGATGAAGCTTTTGGAGCATGACCTTAATTTAACAAACCTGTCAGTCCAAATGGATTAACTACGACAGTTTGTCATTTGATTATACTTGGGCTTGAATAACTTCAAAATACAAAGCCCAGACACAAAACAAAGAGCTCAACAATGCCATTTTTACCTAGTTTTTTTTTCAGAAAATTACACTGGAGTACCTGTATCTCAGTGTTGTTAAAAATTCAAGTCAGAGGAAGAATCTATGTCCGTACTCTGTTGGCTCCTGTCTCTCTCTTCTTTTGCACTACCCTAAGATATGTAACATGATTTCAAACTGGTTTCTGAGGAAGCCAAACAGTGAGAAGCCTGTTTTTCCTCACTATCTCCAACTATCCCACCTGCTGTGGCACCTTGTCCACTTTGCACCCTTGACTCCCACCACATGCAACAAAGGGATGATCGTTTACACAACAGGACACTACTGGAAAAGTTACTTCTCCAGTCCAGACAAAACCTCTGCACTACCTGACACATTCACATTTAATGCTCTTCCTGACGTGGCAGTTGGGGTAGTAACTTTTGATTCAAATGAACAGGTCACTCAGCACTTTAAAAAACACCCAATCATACAAGGAAATTAAGTGAAAAAAAGATGGGCACGTCTATAGATTTGTGCAGGCACGTGGACATTGCTTCTTTCTGCCACAGTCATCAGTAAACCCACTGATCACGCTGAATGTTTCAGGGTATTGTTTAGTTACCTCAGAGGAGTACGATGCCAAAATATTTCAGAAATTTACCTGAATTTCCACTTGGCTGCTGTGGCATGAGTGGTCCCCCTGTGTGGTTTTGTACATAGCCTTGTGTGGCTCCACAGGTTATGGCTCCACTGTTGCCAGGTAAGTCAGGGAAAGCTGAATAGGACTCCAGGGGTGTTGAAGGAGGGAGGTGGTCACTGGAGAACACATTGCTGGCCAGGTGACCTGGGTGGCAGAACTGGGAGAGCTGGTGGATTCCTCCCTGGCTGCTGTACTGACAGTAGGTGGCCTCCAGGTTGTCTCCAGGCTCCAGCTGCTCGGGGCAAGGGCAGGAAACTGATGAACTGAAGCTGCAGAGAGCAAGGAGAGGCAACCCAGAGATTAAAGGAGGGTCAGCAGCTACAGCAACCTGTCCAATAAACAACTGTTTTATTGCCAACCCTTCCTCCCAAATGCCAGGCACAGGACAAAGGCAACAGAAGCCACTGGAGCCAAGTGCTTTCACAGCAGGATTCTTGAACAATGGGTATTAGTGGGGATTATCTTCCCACCCTCCAAAGCAGGCTCCAAAGCTTGGAACACCCTCACTTTCACTTGACAGGCATGCAATTCTGAGAGCACTCTGAGTACAGGCAGCACCTGTCTCATAGCAGGCACCCTGCCCTATTATGCACATGATACAGCTTTCCATTCTCCATTTAAAGGATGTTGTCACATCTGCATTTCACGTTTCATTTATGCTCCTACCTAATTCCTCATCCCCTGTCCCACCTTCACCCTCCTAAGGCTTCTCCCAGGGCCCGCTTTTTCCATCTCCCTCAAAGACACTCCCATCTGTTCCTACCCTTGATTCTGGACGCCGTAAGCGAAGGCTTCCCTGGAGCCATTTTCCTGGCTGGCCAAGCTGCATTCGCTGCCGGGCGTGTCCAGCATCAGGGGAACAATGTGGCTGTGGGGGCTGAAGGGCAGGCTGAGCGTCAGGCTGGCCCTGCGGATGGGAGGAGGGCTGGGAAGAGTAGGGAAGCACTCCACGCCGCTGGGATTGAAGTGCAGCTGCGGCGGCGCCTCGGCCTGAGCTTGTGCTTCACAAGGTGCCACCATTCCTGCCACCGAGTAGGCTGTGGATAAAACAGAGAGACTGTCACATGGTGCTGTCACACTGGGAATCAGCAGGAGCAAGCAGAGGGAACGACAAGAGGAGCAGGACAGAAAAGCAAGATGCCAGTGAAAGAGTGGACGTTAATTGATGGGAATAAAAGTAAATTAGTACCAGCACTGCTGTTGAGAAGCAAAAGGGAGTAGCAACCAGCTCTCTGGAACACAGGATGATGTTTATTGGTTAAATAAAATTACCTTCGTGATTTCAGTCTCTGCACACTATCTTTATCCAGCTCTCAAGGAGGCAGCCAAATGAAGCAAAGTACTTCCTGGAAAAGAGCCAGGAACAATTCCCCAGTCATCTTCCATTTCGGCTGTCCTCTGGGAGGAGTGTGCTGCACAGATCACCCTTTTGAAAAACGAACTGTGCTTTGAAAGAAACAAAGCTGTGCCTTTACAAATCTACCGTCTAGGCCACTTCGAAACACATTTTCATTCCTGGTTTGGCCTCTGATGAGTCATGCCAAAACCAAAAATTAAAAAAGTAGAGATGGCAGCTGAAGGTCCTTGGGGAAGGAGGTGGAAGCTGGGAGGTGGAAAAGGAAACCAACACCTTTCAGTTGCTAGAATCTTGTCTGGTGACCTGTCTCCTCAGTCACTGCTGGAAAAGGAGAGAGGAACAGTTTCCTACAGAACAGCCTCTGTGGAAAGAGGACAATAGAGGAAATTAAAGGTCAGAATCAGGTATGCTGGTGATCCAGAGTAACGACACATAAAGCTCAAGGAGCTTGGGCATGGTGCAAGAAAATCAGTTCCTCTCTTATTCTGGCAATTAGCAAATTGTTTCTCTCTTTGCAGGTGTAGCCATCATGTGTGCAGGAAGCTGAAGTGATTTGTCCAGTCTCGCTAGGCTGAACCAGCACAAGGATGAGGAAGAGAAGAGAAAATATCACCAGCTGCTCAGGTGAAGCACTCCCACACATGGCAAAGCTCTCAGGGAAAGTCTGCAGCTGCACTTCACCCTTGCAGGCATAGAGAGTAACATCAAGTGCACTGCACCAGGTGTGAATCAAAGGCCTTAAACACAAACCTAACATAAAGATGCCACAACAAGCATTAGCAGCCTTTAGAGAATTTTGGAATGCATGTCCAAAGAGCTGATAAGGAGTTTCCACCTCAACATCTCGCAGCACTGTTTCTTAGATTCCCCAGTGTGCTGGGCAGTTCTGTCTCTCTTATTGCATCTTCCCACATTCTGTTTTTTCCAACTCTATGCAGCCATCGAGAGAAGGAATCACAACGTTTCCATGAAAACTTTTCAAGTTTTCAATAGCCCTGATTTTGGGCTCAGTCAGAAAACAGAAGCAAGGTCTAGGATGGCATCTCTAGAGCATTTACATGGCCAGGCAATTCTCAGTGGTTTATGTTTTCTGTTTGAACACACCATTTATCCATGCCAGGCAGCATCTCTGATGTACCTGTCACATTCCTGGGCTTTGGCTTAGCCAGAAATGAAACTGAAGATCTCTTCTGATTTTTTTAAACCCTTTTTAGCACTGGTTCTCCTGACCATTGTGCCCCAGAATATTCACACAAACGTTATGGAACAGCAGCCATGGGGGACACAACTTACCTGAAAACCAGTCGTTATCCAAGTAAAGCACAGTTCAACAATGACAGCAGGATGAGCTGTTCTGCAGATGGCCCTGCTCTTCCTCAGGATGAACACAAGCAGCCCAGGAAATTACTTCTAAGCCCACTTTCATACCTCCTAAGAATTATTTTTTTTAAACATTTGCAAGGCTTAGTGCAGCTAATCTCTGTGGATCGTGGCAGTAGGACCCCCAGGCAATGAGACTGTGAGACAGCACCCTGAATCTCCAAAGAGCTGGTCCAGCGTTTTCTAAATTCTCCTCTGCTTCTCTGTCCTTTCAAAGAGACACTGAAATTCTATCTTCTAAATAAAGTCACAAATGCAGTAAGAACAAACAATTCTCAGAGAAGTAGTATCTGCTAAATCTGACATATCTACAGAAGATTCCAGAGGCGTTCCATGAAGAATTCCAAAGAATTAATTACACTGGGGAGCAGGAAAACACACACAGCAGTACCACACATCAGCACATCTACTGCTTGGGATATCTGTCCCTAAGGAAGAGGTGGAGTCCTCATCGCTTTGGAAATCTTTTCATATTTTGCCAACTTGGAAACACAAACATATCTAGGAAATGTTTTAGTGAGCATCCCTGACTCTAGGGAATGCTCTTGGACTGCACACATCAATAAACAATTAAACAAATCCTCTCTCTTTCATTGCCATCAATCTTTAAACACAGCTCTGGGTAGAAAACTGGTTGAACAGCACACCCCACTGACATGAAACTCCACTGCAACAGCGATTTAATTCAGCCCTCAGCTTTGGAACTCAGCTACTCTCACTCCCTCAAGATCTTGCACAGAATGGAAACCTGCCCTGCCTGGAGAGGCCAAGGAAGCCCTTTTGGATCTTGAAAGGCATGGAGTACCTGAGGGAGCCTCTACAACACCAGTAATTCATAGAGTGCACCTTCCTCACGCAGCTCGCTTGGCTCAGGCTGTAGCCAGAATGTTTCCATCTAAACCAGAATATGGGGAGTGTGTATCTCCCATGAAGAACATCAGAACCAGAGCAACACTTCCCCCATGATGTACAGCAGCAGGACCAGTGGCAAACAGCTATTACGGAAGAACGCCCTGCTCACTTATCCTTATGAAGTCCTGTTCAGAATTCCTTGCTTGTTTGTGCTAGAACAGGAACAAGGACCACAAATTTGTCTCCAGAATTGGCACAGAGGCACCACAGTGCTGGTACGTAACTGGTAGAGACTCAATCAGCAATGAGCTGCTGTACCTACAATCACAGGATCATTGGAAGACAATCTTAAAGACCATCTCATTCCAGCCCCCTGCCATGGTGGGGGTGGGGGGAGGTTAGGGTTCCTTCCACCAGACCAGGTTGCTCAGAGCCCCATCCAGCCTGGCCTTGGACACTGCCAGGGATGAGGCAGCTTCTCTGTGCCAGTGCCTCACCACCCTTACAGGAAAGAATTTCTTCCTAATATCTAACCTAAGTTTCCCCTCTTTCAGTTTGAAGCCATTCCCTCTTGTCCCACCACTGCAGTTCCTGATGAGAAGTCCCTCTGCAGCTTCCTTGTAGGCCCCTTCAGGTACACTGGAAGGTTCCTCTGAGGTCTCTACAAAACCTTTTCTCCTCCAGGCAGAACAGCCCCAACTTTCTCACCCTGTGGAGTGACCTGGTGTCACTTTTTGTACTGGTGGCATAAGGCTCTGACACGGCCTTTCCTAAAGCATTTGGGAACCTCCCAGCTCCACCGGATAACGCTGCAGCTGTGCAAAACACTTGTGCTGGTTGGGGTCTCACCTGAGGCAGAAGGGAGGGATGCAGGGTGTGTGCTGAGCAGGCTGGAGGAGTTCCCAGCTCCAGGGTCTCCTCCCAGCATGGCAGGCTGGTCTCCAGCAGCATCAGGCAATGGAGGCACAGGCAGAGGAGGTGCCCTGCAGGCAGACACAGAGGACAAGGCAGGGCATTATGACCAATCATGCACTCTTTTATCCTACAAGGGGCAGATCCTACATCACTAGCAGGTGCAAAGGGAAAGCACTGACTGACCACAAGTGCAAGGAATGCCATATCAAAAGTCTTTTGGGAAGCATCCCCAAGTCACTGGTATAAGACAGGCAGCAGGGACAGTGCAATGAAGTAAGTCAGGTGCTCTCCAATTTTTCACTTTAATTTCTCCTCTTCCACTTAATTTTTCCTCTTTTCATTCTGTTTTCTTCATAAGAAGACACTCACTCCACATTGCCACAAATACATCCCTATGGAGATTGATTTCTTCCCTCACACATTCACAATCCCTTGAAAGACCAGCTATCCTCTCTCATATTCCCTTTCCACCCCATTAATGTCCTCTGCTCACACATGAAAGGTGCTACCTTGTATTTCTTCAAACAAGTCCATGACTTTCTAAGATTGACCTAAGCAAGCAGGATTTCCATCACCAAGTGAAAATCCATGGAAATGGAAAGCAGTGGCGGGAGAACTGGGTTAAAAGAATCCCCAAGCGCACCCAAAGCACCTGGGCAGTGCATTCACAGAAAGTAAAAATGAAGAGATTATTCCATAAACTTATCCATCTCATCCCTTGCTCTCTACATGACTTCTGCCAGAGCAATTTCAATAGTTTTATTTCAAAATCAATTTGATTAATCTGTGCTACAGGTTAATCAAAAGGACTTTTAAGAGTGTCCACCACAATTTACCCAGAAATCTGACAGGCTACCTGGGTCCAACTCAATGCTCAGCTCTTCACTGTTTAAATGTAAAGGGGAAATGGCAGAAGAAAATATATAATTTCTTAGGTATCAGTTTTGGAAAAATGAGAAAACAGAGTAAGTTCCTTACCCATAGCCCTCTGATCCAAAGGGGACTGACAGAGCTGATGATGCTGGATATTTTCTGTTGCCTTTTATACTCAACTTCTGCAATTTCCGCCACTTTGCCCTGCGATTCTGAAACCAGACCTGAAAAATGGGAAGAAAGGAATTCAGGGAAGAAACCATCTACACATGGGGACACTGGCAATGTCCCAGTCCCTGTCCATCCCTTTTCTGCGCAGAACCCAGAGGCAGCACTGTCCCCCAGCAGGCGTTACCAGGATTCGCTGTGGTGTCACACCAATTGCAGCTGCAATCTGCCTCCTCTTCTCATTATCAGGATAGTGGTCTTCCTGGAACATCTTCTCCAGCTCTTCTAGCTGCTCTAGAAATGATGAGAGAGAGAGAGATGGGAAGTATGTGACAAGAAAACAACAACAAAAAAATTAACAAGAGAGGGAAACAGAAAAAAAAATGAACATTTTTACTATACTTAGAAATACATGAGTAACATAAAAGATTTATTTTTTTAAATAAACCACAAAAATAAACAAAAATCTTTTTTGCTGTCTCAAAAGCAAAGAGCAGTGCTAGTGATGCTTCAAACAAAAGACACTCAGCAACCTTTATTTGTGGAAGTCTTCATACATCTAATGGTGTGGAGTGCAGTGCAATACCAGTTAGAGCAGGTCAGCACAGCAAAGGAAACACCAAGTGCCACCGGCACCACAAGTGTCGCTGTGTGCCAGTGTGGTGTGCCCCAGGATCTACCTGCACTATAGAAGGTGCGGGGCTTCTTCTTGACAGGTAACGACTTTTTCCCCTTGGCCACATCACGGCTGCCTCTGGACTCCGGGACTGAAGACCCCTTGTAGGAATTCTGAGCTGCAGCACTGGCCGGAGCACCTTTGGATCGGTGAGGGGCCGGGCCGATCTCCTCCTGCCTGCAGGGGGCTCCAGCCACTCCGCTGGATGCTTTCTTCGTTTTTTCCTTCTTTGCATCCTTTTCAGTCCCAGCAGGGCAGTAACTCTCAGAGTGCTCTTGTGAGCCTGGCTGACCTGTGGGCTCCTGTGCTAACCCAGCTTTCGTGTCGCTGCAGAAATCCGATGGCTGCCCGCACGCTGAGGCAAAGTCGTGCTGGCCATCAAGGACAACAGAGCCTTGGGAAGACCACCCAGCTGCCTGCAGGGTGCTGTATCCCCCATCTTCTTCCACCTTCTTTACAGAGCCGTTCCTGTCTTCTATTGCCAAGTTATCCTCGACTTCTTCTTGTCTGGCTATGCCTGGGAATGCAGGTAGCACACTGCTTCCGGCACCATAGCCACCAGCAGCATCAGCGTCCACCACAAAGTGCTCTGTATTCAGCAGTGTGTTCTCCTTCTCATCCTGGCACTCTACAAGGCAAAAATGGGAAAAAAAAAAAACCCAACCCCACCCCACATGCACATTGCCTGAGCTGGATGTGCCTGGATCGGGAGTTGCAGTTATGGGGGAAGGAAAAGCCCACACAACGAAACCCAACAGTGACAAGAACCAGAGAGCTCAAAATAAAGACAGGCGCTGCCAGGAAAGCAACAGCAAAGAACCTGATGTGGTCAATATGGAGATATTCAAACATCCGAGATAAGAAAAGCCTCGTTTTAAAAGCAAATTGTAAACCACAGGAGAAGGTAATTCCAGACACAGAGAATAAAGGGAAGCTTGCTTATTACAAATACAGTAGTGGGAAAACAGCCCCAGGGATGACACAGGTCTCTGGAATAAGCAACGGAACAAAAATCAATGACTTGGCAAGATTCCGTCACCTTATTAAAATGAGCAAAAGAAAGACAGAAGCAAAATTTTGGTCTACTGTGTCAGCAGGGATTGCCTGACAAATGTCATCACTTTTTTATAGAGTTCTATCATACCAGAGCTGGCCAAGCAAGAAAACATTAATTGTACAAACTTCTAATAACTGCCTTAAATTATTTCTCTGCAGCATCAGCCACACTTCTGAATAACAGACTTACAAGACAGGGAGTGAAATAGGGGGATAAGGACAAAATTAGGTACAGAAATCTGACTAAGTTTAACAAGAAACACAAACTGTGTTGCAATAAGAGAGACTAAATAGTAGAAGACAGGTCAGAAAAAACACAGCAAGAGAAATAATTAAAATAGGCAACAGAATAATACTTGCACTTTCCCAGCTGGCATGTACATTTCCAAATAAAAAGTTCCAAAAACCTCCCAATTGACTCAGAATGTGTGAGTCTGTGTGATTTCTGCTACTTTTTTTTTTTTTTAAGTTACTATTTCTTAAGAATAGGAGTAGAATAATAAGCCCAAACCCATGTATTTGCCTCTGTGTGGAGAGAGGAAAGTTTGAGCAGACTGTAGGCAGCATTTCAATAGTATGTGACAACAGAGAAACTTGATTGTTTAATTTTTTGGGGGAAAAGATAATTTAATTTCACTGTGCTCTGCTTTTGATGGGTATTAGTGCAATGTCAAAATAAAAGATTTGCTTCTGCCTCAAGGTCTCTTACTGAAACAACTGTTAATCAAGGAGGAGCCTCAACTCCAAGCAGATGGGAGAAACTTCATAGAAGTATGAGGGGATGGCAGGCTGCTCCAAGAGCATCTAATTTGCTTTTTACAGGATTAAGAGAACCAAATTATTTGCTGGGGAAAGAAACAGAAGCAGGAAACTATGCAGCTATAATAATTTGATCTTGTTAAGCAGCAACAAGTTTCCACTGCAGTTAAATAAGATGAAATATCCTAATGGGGAAGGTCAAGAACTGAATGAGGCAGAAGCTAGCTCTGGTCTATATAATTCCTTTTTCCACCATCCTCCTGGTTGCATATGAGCTTGTCTCACTCATTATGTGGAAAAAAAAAAAAAGTATTTTCACATGATTTGAGCAGGGTTTTTACTTGCTTCTATGCAAACCTCAGTATGTGTTTACATCACAAAATAAGTGTCCAAGTCTTATGTGGGTAGCTTTTACCTGTAGCAGAAATGGACACCTGGGAGTTTTACATCATCTACAGAAATATTCCTCCGAGTGAAAATAAACTGCTGCGTTTTATTTCTAAAACAAATAGCAAAGGCCCCACAACCTTGGGATTGCCAAGGAAATGAGCTGAAAACTAAGGTTGGAGAGAAAGACGGGTCTTTGTGGTAACGAAAAGGGCATTATGAAACCACTCCTTTCTTCATCATTCGGAGACCAGACTGAACATCACTTTGTCCCACTTTTAGACAAACAGAACCTTAAGTAGAAGAGATTTTAACGGAGTAAGAACATCAGGCATGCGTAGTCTGGAACACCTGGTGCACTTGCAGGAAGCCAAGCCCCCTTTTCCATCTCACAACCACCTCAGGCATTCCTCGGAACAAGCCAACCACTTGCACTGCCAGGTTTTTAAGGTCGTTTGGGGCATTTGGCACAAAGCCACCTGAACACACACACACCGCGAAGGAGAAAAGAAACAGCTTCAGAGGTCCCTCTGCACAAGGAGGAGGAAAACTGGACAGCGGGGGAAGGTGCACCCGAGAAGCCCAGAGGCAGCGGGAGCCCCTCGGTGTGACATAAAGCCCACCTGCCCGCTACCCTCGGCCAGGTGCTTTCACAAGCCAGGGGACACGAGGCGCGGGGAATCCGTCCTTCCCAGCCGCGGGGCCGGGACACGGCGGGGCTCGGGGAGGCTAATGAGCGCCCAGATAACATCGCTGTGGAGCCATCATCCTCCCCCGGGGCTGCTCGTTAGGCTCATTGCCGGGTGCCTCCCCCCGGTCATTAAGGCGAGCCGGCATCGCTCATCCCCGTGCCCTCATCCATACCCTTACCACAGCCCGTTGCCAGCCCTCCGGCCGCCCGCTCCTCCGGCTGCTGCTGCTCCTCGCCCGCCCCGTCCATGCCGGCTCCGCGGCGGGCCCGCTCCGGCCCGGTTAATGCCCCGCCCGGCGGCCCGTCCTGCCCGGCCCGGCGCGGGCCGCCTCATCAAAGGCACCTGGGCACAGCGGGGGGGTCGGCCAGAACCCCCCCCCACGGCCCCGGGAACCACGCTCGGCCCCTGCTCCCCACACGGAGCGAACCGGAGCGTTCCAGGCTAGGCGAGGATATCGGGAGGAGCTGGCTGGAACATCGCCCTGTGAACCTTGGTGTCGCAAAACTCGCCACCCGCGGATGAGGGGAACCGCGTTGTCTGGAGTGCTGTACCCAGTTCTGGGCTCCTCACTACCAGGACAAGATGCTCCAGCAGAGAGAAAGTTGATGAGGGGTCTGGAATGTTACAAGGAGAGACTGCAGGGGCTGGGCGTGTTTTGGCTGGAGAAGACTGAGAGAAAATAAATAAAATCCATGTAAATCCATATAAATATCTTTAAAGGAGTGGCATGAGGGTGGTGCCCAGTGACAGGACAAGAAGCAAAGGCTATAAACTAAAACACAAGAAGTTTAATCTCAACATGAGGAAGAACTTATTTCCATAGAGGGTGGCAGAGCACTGGAACAGTTGCCCAGGGAGGGAATGGAGTCTCTGTCGCTGGGGGCATTCCAAACTCATTTGGACACGTTCCTGTGTCACCTGCTCTGGGTGACCCCACCTTGGCAGGGGTTTTGGACTAGAGCATCTCTAGAGGTACCTCCCAACGCTAAGGATTCTGTGATCTTTTCCTGTGGCCTGGCAGGAAGACATTGGTTTTTTAGCATGCTCTGGCTGTAGCTGTCCAGCAGCTTCTGGTTCTCCAGTGACTGGGGGTTGCAAGGAACAAATGGCACTTCTTGACTTTTGGGCGCTGTAATTTGTGTCCTTTCAATGCTTAACAATTCTTAGTAAAAAGAAGGCTCCTAACAGAGCAGGACCAGGCAGTGCTTGCATGAAGAATGAGACTTAATTGTGTTCTGGTGCACCAAAATAGAACATCTTTCATCCTCTTTCTCTTTATTGGCTCACCATCTTGTTGCTGCCATAGCACTGTTCTCCTCCTCAGGGTTTCCTCGTACCTCCTGCCTTTGTTTCAAGGTTCACTTTTAGCTTCTAAAGGCCTTGCTTCTGCAGATGCTTTCACCTGAGAGTCGTTTCATCAGGTTAGAAGAGTGTAAGCTGAAACATCTGTGCCAACATTTTGGAGCCAGTATAATTGGTCTAACAGTGCACCTGGTTCAGCCATCAGCTGCAAGAAGTTGGGGCTACAATGGCATTTAATTTGTTAACAGTGTTCAGCTGACAAGACACAATGATCTTGGAGGGCATGGGACCTCTTCAATATTAGAAAAAGTGCAAATATAAAAAATCACTATCTGCTTTAAAAGTTGTTTCTAGGCAAGGTTGTGTTTATTTACTGAACTCTGGTCCTAATGTCATCTTTTTTTGTGAAAGTAGTAAGAGCTATGGAGAATGCTTTCATTTTATTTTTCTAGAGGAGGGACCAACACAGGTCTCCAGGACTGGGAGGTTTTGTGGTTTTTTTAGAACCATACATCTATGTATATATTTTATATATATAACTACATATATATATATACACTCATATATATATTAAACTACTTTATACTTATATGTATTTTAAACTACATGGGAAATTACAGCAGTCATATCACTTGATTTTCAGACACAAACTATGACTTTCTCAGCTTCTCAACAAAACTTTTTAAATGCAGCTCATGCTTGTACTTCACTGCTGTTCTTGTCACAAAAAGAAATTAGTGTAACTGCCTTCTGAGGGTTGTCTTTAATGATTGCTTTTTTCAGTGTAGAAATCCTGAATTTCTTTTGTCCAGATACACTATATATCAGTCTCCACAGGTTCCTGGGGAAGATAGAGTGGCACCTCTCATACAGTCTTTGGGAATAGTAGAAAATTGTTGGGGTTTGCATGACAAACCCTATGCTTCTGTTTAATACTGATTTTCTGGGAAATCAGGTTATCCACATTAGATAATGTAGGGAGAAATCCCGACTGTGATAGGACACAGCAGGCACTCCACTAACTTGATTCCTGCATTGTGAATGTGCAGTTTGAAGGGATATTGTACTAGTTTGAATAAGTTTGTACAAATCAAAGATATGTCAATCAGTTTCAAAAAGCGCTTCAGTATAGATTTGTTTATGGATTTTGGTGGCAGGATGGTGCTGGGGCTACAAGTTTAACTAAACAGTGAGAAGTTGAGGCCTATCTGAAATGTAAGAAATCAAACTAACCCACAGTATAAGCACTTGTTCTTAGAAGCATAAGCTGACCTTTAAATGCTCCTCAACATTCAAAGGCCTGACATCAGGAAATAAAGGCTGTATATGTGACAGGGACAAGTTAACCTTTGATCCAACTAGTTAGAAGAGTATAGAAGTGCTGTCAATCATGACAACAGTACCCTTGAAGTTTCCTATGTCAACTGGAATTTTAACAACATACGGAATTTAACACAGAAACCACCTTGGGAGGCTCTAATGAACAATCTGCCTGCTTGCTTTCGAGAACAGAAGTTGAAGGAGTAAGGAACTCTCGACTTCAGGTGTTGAACAAGATGACTTGTGATTTAGAATAGGAATATGTATGGCTGACTCCTCCTGGATGAAGCTGAAGTGGATGTGGGATGCCTTGACTGCCTGTGTGAGATGACCTTACACAGATGTGCTGAATCAATCCCTTAGCAGCATTCTGTGCCCCACCTGAGATACTGACAATCCTGGGGATTTAGGAACTGCCTAAATTCATGACAGTCTGGGACAAGAGGGCATTTGGGATATCTGAACATTCTGGGTCCTGGGGAGGATTATAACCCTTCTTGCGTGAGTCTGAGGTGGAGCTTTGCTTTGGCTCTTAGCTCAGGATCAGCTCCAGTCCTTCTGGGGGGAAAAAAGGTGTTAGAAGATTGTTGTCTGGACCATAGATTAAAAGTTGAATAACTGGGTCCTGTCTTTCTGCTCCAGTGGGCTGGACTCCCATTTTCTGTAGTTCATCCCTTCATCTTACCTTGAGTTATGGATGACTAACACCACTGTGGAACCTGCAGCATCAGCTCTCCAGGGCTGGGGATAACGCTGAAGAACCCTAAGGTATGAAGATAAACCCAGCCTTCCTCACTGCCTCTGCTAAAGAGAGCTGTTTGTACTTAACAGGCACTTAGAAAGGAAAGTTACAGCAAAAAAATACTCCATGTATACTCAGTAAACTGAATTACTTACATTTGAGAGGAAAACCTAAGTAACAAGGAAAGCAGGAAGTTTTTTAACTGGAGAAGTGCATGAGTTTATTAGGACAAAAAGCAACTCTTTTTTTTTCTTTTAATCCAGCTAAAATTATTGATATAAATAGGCTGTAATAAGCTATTCTAGATACAATGTAAATGGGATTTAAAGGCAGAATGTTACAGAGACAGGAAGCTGGAGATACAAAGGTAACTAATTCTTCAAATATATTAAATGCAAGAAGGCTACACGTGGCTTTCTTTGGTGTATTGATTCTTAAACTTGATCTTGCATTGACTGAGCTGAACACTTTAATACAGAAACAGTATTTTACAGTTGAAGGCATATCCTCAAACAGACACGTTCTACACAAATGCATGTAAACTGGACTTAAAACCAGAGGGTTTTAAAAAAGAACAAAGACCCTGGTGCATATTTTGACTTTATCTACAGTGGCTAAATATCTCAGTGTTCTCCGTAAGTGTGCAAAATGGTGCATGCAATACCACATCAGCAATCAGAGAAAGCAGCAGGAAAGTGCCACTTCATTGCATGTGCCTAGTCCTGGTTATTTTGTACGGGGCGTGTACCAACACAGAATACAGATCTTTGTCAAAAGTCACTGATCTACTTCCAGGGGGAGGCAGAGTGAAAAAAAAAAAAGGTCAATTCAGATGGCTTAGTGGGATGCTTGTTCAGAAGAGAGGTGACCTTTGTGAAGCAGATTCCTCAGCATGATACCTCGTATGTGGGGGAAATCATCACAGTGGCTTCTGAAAACGTTGCTTAATTCCAGTGGATTTTGTAATGCTGTCAAGGACTCTTAACAGCATTTGGGTACAATGAAATATTTGTTTATCTAAACCCCAGTAGACTTGCATCATCTAATACATAAATCGCTCTAAATGGATATTACACTATGGAGATCAACGCCATGAAGGTATCCAGAGGATATTCAAACAGAATATTCTCCTCAGCTCTGTTGTGCTTTGCACTTAGCACCTTCCTTCTCAGGAACTCGAAGCTCTCAGGCTGCTAATACTAGTGAATTTAGCCTCACAACATGCAGTGAGGTAGGCAAGTTTACCCCCATTTTGCAGATGGCAAAACTGAGGCAGAACTCTGAAGTGACTTGCATAAGGTCCCTCAACTTGTCAGTGGCAAAACCAGGAATATGTTTTCAGACGTCCAGACCCCAGACCTCTGTCTGATTTAAGTCCCTCCCTACTACCACAAAGCAAGCAATACATGCAACCTTTAGTCCTCCTCTTACTGCCGTAGTCCTGCTGACACAGAGGAAGTTTCTCCTGATTGAATTCCCGCTTTCTTTGGCAAAAAGCACCTGGTCCTGTCAAAGTGCTGTGTATTATGCTCTTCGCAGAGGCATTTCTTCTGAGGCACGATAGAAAAGCCATGGTTTCCCCATGGCAGGGAGACTGTACAGGTCCAAACAGAGTCTTATTTCTTGCAGAAGACCTGCTGCTTGGCATTCTTCACCCGTTGCTCCTCCTTCAGGTTCTTCTGCCGCACGTGTTTGCTGGAGATGTTTTCCACGTGTTCCGAGGGGAACCAGCCTCTCTCCCGGTCTGAGAGTTTTACTCCTTCTATCCACCCTGTGGTGTGGGGAAAAGCAAAACATGAGGCAAAAGTCACAAGTTTTTTTTCATTTTTTCCCAAAAAATAGCCCCCTCCAAAAAGACCCAAAGAGCAAAGGAAAAGATCCCCTTTCAGCTTCCAAATAAAATGTCCTAAAGAAGACGAAGAAACCCTTTGTCCTCTCAATCCAACAATTTAAGACAGGCATTGTTGGTTCTGCTCACCATCATTGCTGTACTGCATAACCATGATGATATCTGCCTTCTCCAAAGCCAGCTCATCGTTTTCCCGAGCCTTGTAAGTCTTTATGCACTGAACCTGTGGTGCATCTGAAGGGGAGGAAAGATCACACTGATATACTGGAAAGCAACAGTAAACTTGTGGCATCAGCTGCAGAGGAGGTAGAGAATAAGGAGCTGCCCAAATAAAAAGCAGAGAACTGGAAGGGACACTACAGGTCTTCACCTAAAATGACGAGTTAAAATAGGTAAAATAACTGGCAGAAGCTGGCACTGAGGGAAAGCCCATGAGTATGGTTCTTTATCTACAAAACCCCAAGTTTTCTGCCTTGGAATCATTCTGGGGTGTCCCACTTCAGAGTGCCTGTGACTTCTGCGATCCAGCCCGCCCCCACTGCTGCAGCAGCACAGCAGTCTCACCAGGGCATTCCAGGAGATCCGGTTCTCCCCGCGGAGGAGCCAAAGCAGAGATCCACCTCAGCTTCTCACTGCTGGAAAACAGCACAGGATAGTGTCAGCATTCAGCGTGAGGGACAGCAGTCTGGTGACTGAAATGGGGTGGGGGGGTGTTTGCTCACACAAAAGGAAGCAGACAAAGGAGGTGGGAAAAGGCAAAAATTCCCGTTTTTGGAGGCTGATGGTATGACATAATGTGTTAGCAATGTATGAGCAGCTACGATGAGAGAGGAGGAAGGTGGTTCACTAAGAAATAATTACAGCAAGAGGATGTTTTTCAAGACTTCTGCTCAGCAGCCGCATTTGGTATTTCAGGATTTGGGTAGCTGAGGGACAACCATCAGGCTACTAGGAGGTGTCTGGTCATGGTAACGGGATATACCGAGGGGAAACTTGAGCTCTTACTGTGTCTCTGTCCGAAACAAGAACTCCACTCTTTTTCCCTGGTAATTCTGAAGCAGAAAGAGACGGAAGAGATTTTTGTTTGCCCCGTGGAGTTTCATCTCGCACTTCTCCCCGCGCACATACGAGAAAGCAGCGTGGTCGAACACAACAAAACGTCCACCCCTGCAGGTGAAGAGGAGGAACAAAACAAGGTGTGAGTTTCAAGGTGATGAGGGTTACAAAGCGAGTCCATGTAGTCTGCAGGAAAGCCAAAAGCTTTTAATGAGTCTTCATCTGCTTCAGACATCGTAAGCAGTGCTCTTGTTATAAGTCTCAGAAGGCCAGAGAAGAGAGGGGATTTAATGAAAAGGGTAGAAATACTAAGCTCTGTCCTGTCAGAATTTTATTTGGTAGTTTACAGCTTAAAAAAAACCCCACCACCCCCAAAACCCCAACACAACTAACCAACAACTCTCTTGACAAACCAGCTGCTTCGCACATTCATTAGTCCTCATACTGTGCTTTAGGAAGAAATAATTTACCAAGTAAAACTAGAATAAATGGTTATTGTTCAAGTGTTTCACATTGTAGAGATGCAAAGGCAGAACAGAAGTGTTGTGCTAGGCACCACAAGATATGTTTTTATATTACGATATGTAATTAAGAGTTGTGACTATCAATTTCCACATACTTGCATGATACTCACATCAGGTCGGGACAGGAGAGTGACTTGACAAAGGCTGCCACTTGCTGGCAGGCAGAGGGAAAGGACTCTGTCACCAAAGCACAGACCCCGAAAGAGACAGGTATTTTAGAAGGGGCAGCAAGAATTGTGTTGAAGCACTCACTCCTTGGGCCGAGACAGGAGCAGACAGTCATTGAAAAGGTGCAGGTAGATGGGCCGGGTGGTGACTTTCCATTTTGGACTCGGGTTGTTGAAGTCCAGTGCTGTCAACTCACCACACTTCACAAGTCGCCTCGACTGTGAGATGAGTGGGAATATCTGCAAGACAAAAATAAATATTTATGCATAAGAAAACGAGTCCCTGAGAGTTTTGGATTTGCATTTCTGCTTTTCTCTTGGGGAATTGTGCTTTCAATTCTCCAGCTGGAGAGGTGTAAGTCATGGCAGGCACCTTCATGTGAAGGCTGACATGAGCGATTGGGCAAGGGAAGCACTGATGGAGAGCTGGCCTGTGGACGATGTTCTGGTTCAACAGCTCTGTGTATATCAGAGAGGAGAACAAAAAGTGGCCTTGTGGGGAAAGACAGAAAATACATTAGGCTAGAGCAAGGCCCAGGGAATGAATGTGCTCACCTTACACTCAAATTCAATCTTCTGGCTGAGGTAGATCAGCTCTTCAGTGCTCTTCATGCGCTGGACATTTTCATTGCAATCCTTGATGAGCTGCAGAGGAAAACAGATGAGCAGTGAGGTGGGAGCAGAACTGCCTGGTAGGATCAGTACTACTCCCAGGAGCCCCTCAGGAGTCAGTGTAAGTGACAATTTCTTAGGCATCCCCCTGCAAAAAAAGTATATATTACAATCACAGAATATTCTGAGTTCGAAGGGACCCACAAGGATCACTGAGTCCAACTCCTGGCCCTGCACAGACACCCCAACAAGCCCACCCTGTCCTTGACAATGTTGTCCAAACTCTCCTGGAGCTCTGGCACCTTGGGGCCATGACCATTCCCTGGGGAGCCTGTTCAGTGCCCCAGCAGCCTCTGGGGGAAGAACCTTCTCCTGATATCCACCCTAACCCTGTCCTGGCACAGCTCCAGCTGCTCCCTCAGGTCCTGTCCCTGGTCACACAGAGCAGAGATCAGGGCCTGCCCCTCCTCCTTGTGAGGAGAACTGCTGCAGAACTGCTGTGAGCACTGGCCTCGGTCTCCTCTTCTCCAGCTGAACAGACCAAGTGACATCAGCCACCCCTTTTGTGTCTTCACCTCCAGGCCCTTCACCATCCTGGTGGCCTCCTTTGGAAGGTCAAATCATCCCTAGACAGAACAATCCACCTTATGAGGCTGTACAAATTTTAGGCAACAATTTGTCCCAGAAAACTTTAAACTTTGCCTCTATAATAAACAGGATAAGAGGAAGGGATGCAATAGAGTAATGCTGTGGGGGTTTTTAAAGCAAGATTTTCTTGCAGAGGCAAGGGTGGGAGTTGATGATTAATTAGAGACAAAGGCAAGGCTGCAGAAAGGGTTGGCAGCTTTACCTTTTCAAGTGCATCATAGGCCTGCGTTGCTTGCACTTCCTCCTCAGAGCCGGGCCGAGTTCTTTTCAGGATATTCTGTGTGAGAAAAGATGACTTTCATGATGCAAACAGAGAAAGGTGGACATTACCACCACTGAAGAGTAAGAGAAATAATAAAGCAGAAGTAGCTGATGACATGTGGAGACACAAAGGCCAAAAATTTGAGATGCAGAATGTCACTGGTAAGTCACACTGACCAGGACATTCCTGAAAATCTAAATTGTATCAGTCATCACATGGAAGTTACATGGCATAGGAAACTAGCTAAAACACAAATGGGTTTGTGAACAGAATAGAATTGTCCTTTTCTCCTGTTAAAAGGAGGCTCAAATAATCAATAAGAAGAATTTCATAGAAAGCGCTTGAAATTAACTCTTTAGGGACTGTCTGGTTCCCTGTCAGGATGGCTCCTTATTAGTCAACATAGCAGGCAAAGAGTAGACACAGGCTGCCTTCCAGAGGGCAACCAAGGAACTCTTGCTTTGTTTTCCTAGCAGGAAGCCAAAAAGTTCCTTAAAATGTGAATCAGCATGTTCTGAGAAGACTGCATAAATTCTTTATTGGAGTACAATTAAAGTATCACAACAAAGCCCTAAATGATTCACAAACAGCATTGTCTCACGCAGCGCCACATCCATCATTTCCTGACCACCTCCAGGAATGGGGACTCCATCATGTCCCTGGGCAGCCCCTTCCAATGCCTGCCCACCCTTTCTGTGAAGAAATTCTTCCTGATGTCCAACCTGAACCTGCTCTGGCACAGCTTGAGGCCATTCCCTCTTGTCCTGTTCCTGTTCCCTGGGAGCAGATCCCAACCCCCACCTGGCTGCCCCCTCCTGTCAGGGAGTTGTGCAGAGCCAGAAGGTCTCCCGTGAGCCTCCTTTTCTCCAGGCTGAGCCCCCCCAGCTCCCTCAGCTGCTCCTAGATATAGCTCGAGGGAAAGTTGAGGGAAAAAAGAGAATCACCACAGTTACCTGTAGGAGGAGCTTGAGTCGAGTGATGCGCTGGAAGGGGAGGATGAGGAAGGATTTCAGCGAGAGGCGCTGGCACACTGGATCACTTTCCAGTCTCTCCAGGACTTGCTGGAACCCTGCATTTCCATTTCTGTGGGCGTGGCAAAGAAAAAAAAAGACATCCAGGCATCAGAGTAAATAAGTAACTTTCCTAGTATCAGATTTCAGGGAATGTTGGAGTACTCCCAACAGTCAGGTTTTGTCCCTGGGGCAAGAGGTGTCAAGAAACTGCACCACTCTGCTGCTGAAGAGCAAATACGGGTTTCTAACAGCTACAGGATGGCAGTACAGCTGTTATTATCTCCTTCCTCTTTCCACAGCCCTCTGGAGTACAAGCCAGAAGTAACATCTACATTTCAACTCCTTCTATCAGCAGTGCTCCTTTCATGGGGACAGTGGTGGTTTGCACTCTGGTTCTTAGTGGTCAAGACTGAAAACCATTATCCAGGGCAGTCATTTTTGCTCTCTTCAATAGAGGGCAGACAGAGAACAGCCTGCAACAAGATCAGATATTCTTTTCCTCACCAATGCTATGGGAGAGAAGCCTGCAGAAGCTCTGTCCTGCTGTCCCAAATGCCATTGAACTGAGGAAAGTTCTTCTGGGAGTGTAGCGAGAGCACTGCTCAACAGCCCATTCCTGCAGCATTCCCCATTGTTGGAAAGAGTCAATATTCAAGGAAGCAACGGGGAGAAGGATGCAGCAAATGAGAAAAACTTACAGCAACCTCTGGAAGGTTTGCTCCTGATATGTCTGGTTTGTCACATATGGCAGATACACCCGGCGGAAGTCAGGGGCGTGTTTCAGAGCCACGTCACACACACGGAAGGTGAACATGTTCTCTTCAAATTTCTCCTCCAGGTCAAAGAGGAAACTGCAGCACATGGATGTGGTGCCATAAAAGGAGAGGGAAATATCAGTGTCATTTAGTCTTCTAAAACCCTGACAGCCCACAGATAAGCACAAGACAGCTCTTTAGTTCTAGATAGAGTGTAATGTCTGGACAATGACAATTTAGGGCTTGGTATCAGCAAGGAAAAAGCAGAGGCAAAAGACCTGTATTCTTGAGAGGTCATGCTTCTACAGGCATGGTCAGGAAACAGCTGGAAACTAAGACCTCACCAGAATAATCCCACTGGTAGAAATGGAAAAGGAAGCAGCAAACCTACCAGCTTAAGTGATTTATGTAGCCAAGCACTGCAGGAGGAAAAGCAGAACAGAATCCTACAACATACAGGATTCCTTGCATGTGGGGTCATGTCCACATTGCATGAATTATGCTCTATTGATTCACATTAGTTTCTTTCAAGTGATGGTTTTAACTTACTTTTTTTCCCTTCCCCCCCACTACTTCTGTCAGAGCTCATGCAGCTGCCCCTTTTGTCTTGTATCTGGCAGGAGCTGGTTTGGGTTAGGGTCTAGTTAGTCAAGTTTAATTGTAGTTGAAAGCAGTGGCACAAGGCTACATTACCATTTGGAACATTTTGATCCTCTGCAACTAGCTCTGTGCACAACTGAGCCTTAATATCTGGGATTTAACACCAGAATTTACACTGCTCGGTCACCTAAAAAGGCAAATATTCCTTTCCAGGCAGTGTTGGTGTGTCATCACTAAGCGCTCTATCTGCCTTGAACAGTGATCACGCAGAAGAGGAGTGAGAAATGTTCCTGATGGAAGCACCACGTGCCTGTGAGTCCTGGAAGCAAAGGGCCACGTCTCACCTGGCGCTGACATCGCGCACATCGGAGAGGCGGGAGAAGAGCCACTGGCGCTCCTGGTTGGTGAGCATCGCCTGGAGCTCTGCTGAGCGCTGGAAGTGATCCACTGCCACGTTCAAACTGCGCAGGTAGGAAGCCTCAGATATTATCAACTCAAACTTGGCCTTGGGAGAGGAAACAAGGCAGCACAGCATCAGTACACTGCGCAAGTCTGTGAGGAATCTTATGGAGAGGAGAGGGGGCAAAGCAGGGAAACCTCCCAGCACATGATGCAAGTAGTGTGTAATTACAGAAGAGAGGCTTTAGAAATGATGGGCAAGCATGCTATTATAGACTTTCTTTAGAAGACAGACTTGTGGTATGACTTAAAAATAGCTACTTGCTCTCATTTTACTTTTTATTTCCCCTCAACACCACTTTCACAAGGTTCCTCATTTTACAAGCTCCCATAAAGTCCAGCATCTGCACCACGCAAATTTTTCTCCTTCATCACGTTTTCCATGATGTTGTTTTCACCTGTTTCTCTGTGTCCTCCCGTCCACTTCTCAGATCCTCTCATCATCCATACATCTCCCCATCTCCTCTCAGCCCTGCAGCTCGCACAGGTCAATTTGCTAAACTCACGCAGGTCAATTTGCTAAGCTCACACTCTACCACAGAAAATACAATTTACTGTGGTTTTATTAGCATCTCTCACAAGCTTATGTGTGGGAGAATGCTGCAAGTCTTCTACTTTTATATGCGCTTTTGCATTGAGCTTAGTCAAAACTCTGTATCTTGTTCCCACTTTTCCCCATGTCTGTTTTCATGGAGTTACTGATCTGGTGCAGAGTCCATCCTTCAGTGCTGCTTTTCTCTAAAATTCAGCACTTCAGCACTGCTCTACTTCACACCCCATGCTGCTTACAGCGGTAGAAGTGACCTCTGCCTCAACTACCTGCATTCCCACATTGCAGTTTTTGCTCTCTGCTTTAACCCCTCTTCCAGAGACTTTCTTGACCACAGAGCACCCATTTACCGTGTCACATCTGTCCTTTACCTCTTGCAGCCTCTGCTGCTCACGGGACATGTCGAGCAGAATTCTGCTGCCTCGTATCATGGGGATGTCCTGCCAGAGGGATGCATTAGATGAGACTGACAGACGTTGCAAATACGAGTCCTGGGGAGACAGCACTTTCCTCGGTAGCCTTGGGGAACTCGGGAAGCTTGACTCTATATCCTCTGGATAATCCACTCTCTTCTGGCTTTGGATGGCCTTGTTCAGAACCACATCACTGTACTCCTGATACAGCAATCTTGCTGTGAAGAAAGACACATACATTTATCTTTTCTGTAGTAGCAACTCACCCTCTACTTCAACCTGGAGAAAACTCTGCCCCAGACTGGGACAGCCAAATTCAGGCAAAGCTCCCCAGCTGCCCGAGTGTACTGCAGGGCTCCAGCTGCTTTCCCTGCTCTCTAGCACTCCATCCTCATTCCCACCACGTGACAGGAATCCCTCTCCTTTGTGCTCACTGCAAGGATGAGAGATGCTGGCGGAGAGGGGGTGCCACAGCACCCCAGGCAGGAGGTACTTACAGGAGTTCATCAGTTTGGAGTGCCGGCGCTTGAAGCTCTCCGTTGTGTCTGCAGGTTTCTTCTCTCTGCCAGGGAATAAGGATTGCAAAACACAGAGTGAACAAAGAGCACAGCACCGGAGATGGTTTATCCAAACCTTAGAAACTGCTCTGTCACAACTGGGACCTCTCCTTTTCCAACAAGGTCAAGCTCCACAAGCTTTACTTGACACAAAGGGCAAAGTTTGGCTTAATGGAAAGGCTGTCCTGAAGGCACAGAAATACCTCTGTTGCAGTAGGGTCCTCTTCAAGAAAGCACAGACTGAAACACAGGCCTAGGGCGTTTAATTCTAGTTTTCTACTCCTTATCATCACCTTTGGTAGCTAATAAACAACGAAGGTGTCTGTGCTGCACAGGGATGGGGGCAAATTCTAAGGGTATTTGAGAGACTCACCGCATTATAACTGTTTCTGAGCTGACTGGTGGTTCCCTGTGTGCCTTGTGAGCTTCTTCCTCTGAAGGAACAGAAGAAACCTCTGCATAGAAGACAATTGCAAAGTAAACACATCAGTCCATTTTTAGAGTCAAGCTACAATCCAAATGATACACAGATACCACTTACCTATACCCCACCTAAGTGGCAGTCTTGAGTTGGAGTACAGGTGCCCTCGTGACATTTATTTCTGGGTCAGAAACATTCTAGTTTTAATAATCCTTGACATTACTTACACTTTACATCTGTTAGCCACGTTTACTTTTCACACAAAGAAAAAGGCTGACGTTTTAGGCAATGACAGTAACTGTAAGAGCTTCCCACTCCAGTTATACAAGCAAAGACACTGCCTGTGTGCCCTGTTTGGTGCAGTCCTTACACTTTCAGCTACTTGGGCCAGGCATCAGAAGATCAGTGGAGCCAAAGTGTAAAACCAGAGAAATCCTTTTGGTTTGTGAGGGATTTAATCAAGTAAGGTGTGAAGAAATTCTAAATCTGAAATAACTGGGAGCAGAAAAAGGAAAAAAGCCCAAAGCCTGAGCTGCAGTTATGGGTAAGGGGAAAGACAGTACTGTTGCCTTGAATGTTTTAAAATTTGGAATCAAGACATTACAGGTCAAACATATGAACAAATCTTGATTCAAGTTCTGCCAAACCTTTTAAACCCCTCCACACCCCCCTCCTTTTCCTCTGTGCCAAAAATCCAGCATGTTTCAGAGCTTCAAAAATAGACTAAAGTAAGAGCTGAAAAGAAGCAATTATTTTAAGTTCATGTAAGATATAGTAAAGAACAGACATTCCTCCTGACAGCAAGTACTGTTGAATGAGCTGCATTACAGAAGATGCATGTTTTCCACTTGTGTCATCAGTGATTTGACTTTTGTGCAAGCTGGGACCTTGGGTTTGACAAATTTGCATTCTTATCTGTACTCTCAAATCCTGCGCTCACAGGAAAATCATCTTTTTTAGAAGGTCAAGTGGGAACCTAAAAGTGCCTGCTGCAAAATAAGGGGAGGCAGCAAATAAACAACTGACAAGAGATACGGGCGACTGAGGGTGTGTGCGTGGCTCTTCCTTACTGCCTCTGGGATCCACAAAATAATTTTATTGTTGCAGGTATTAGTGTAAAGTGGGGGGACTGAGCCCCAGAGTGCATCCCTACTCAAAGGAACAAGCAGGATGCACAGGGCAGCAGAGAGGAGGGAGGGGACAGCTGGAAAGGGAAGCTTGGGGCAGGATAGGAGGGGGCTATAGGGCTGGAGCAAGGAAAATCACCAGAAAGGCACAAGAACCATGCTAAGCTCTCAGCTCTCATGCCTCTCCATCGCATTATCTATTTAATTTAATCCTACTTTTTGATAACTGCGCTAAGTTGGAGGGGGGAAGGAGGAAGAGAAATGGAAGAGAGGACTCACGCTGCAAGATATCTGGTGGTACTGACATCCTTTTCAGGCCCTGACGGTGCCAGTCCTTGGTTTTTACTCGGCTTCTAATTGGGTTTTCTTGATTGGCTGCTGGCTCATGCACAGCTACCCCAATCTTTTTTTTGTCTGGCCAGCTTGATGATTTTTCCAAGGGTGTATGTTTGGCCACTTCAACCTTTGGCTGGTGTTCTCCTCCTTCCAGCCTTTGCCTGACCCTCCTCTCACCTCCTGTTTTCTCTGTGACTGCCAGGGGAGCCTGGATGTTCTTTGTGCCCACACCGAAGCTGCCTGTGGGCTGCTCCCATCGCAGCTCCTTGTCCTGGCAGGTTGTCCTGGTGGTCGGCGGCGATGGAGGGCTGAGGCGGAGGAAGTGGATTGGATTGGTGAATGCAAGCATTGGAAGGAGCTGTGCAGAGTCTCTGCTCTTGGAGTCTGGGGATGTTATCAAGCCTTCCAACGAGGGCCAAGAAGGGTGGTCAGGTGAGGATTTTCCACTCTCTGTATCCATGTGGTGATCCGCTGTTTCAGGGCTGGTGTCAGAGCAGCCAACCAACGTTTCGTTTCCAAGAGCCGAAAAGCTTTTGGTCAGCAAACTGACCCCTGAGTCATCAGAAGTCTCTGTATCATGGGGACCTGAGTCACCGAGATCCCACTCTCCACTTACTGGAACAAGGTCATCTCTCTCTGCTAGACTTTCTCCATCAGAAGCAGAGGCCATGGAGTTGGAATCAGATGCAGAGGTGGCAGTCCGGAGAGGATGGCTCGGAGCAGGGTGAATGGCTCCCAGCTTATCATCATCCATCCCACAGCTGAGGCGGGGCTTGGAGTGTGGTCCAGGAGCCAGCGGCTGGTAACCTTCGGGGGCTGGAGGTGGAATAAGGTGATTTGCGTGGAGTGCAGGGGCCTGAGCTTGGCTGGGCCTTTGGATGTGGGAAGGAGGATGAGGAGGCTGTTTGGCATCAGACTCAGACACCAGAGGTAGGCTTGAGTGGGACACAGGGGACAGAGAGTGTCCTTGCTGGTTCACAGCAAGGACCGTATCATCTTCGGAGGGCCAAGTTAGGGTGCTCAGGACACTGGAAATTCTGGATCCAGGCTCTTTTTGGTATAAACTGCAGTCAGACTCATCAAATAAAGGCACTTGTTGTGCTGTATGATCTACATTTGCTCCTGTTTCTTTTCCTTGGATAATGGCACTTTTTTGGGGAGAGTTTTGCTGAATTGTCTCTGGGTGGCTCAGGGGAGTGGAAGTCCTTCCTGGTGTTCGGGGTGTTTCCAGAGTCCCTGCAATACCAGCCACAGACCTCCTACCCCCAAGAAGGCTCCCTTGTAGAGGAAGGGAGCTCTTGTACATTACAGTGAAAGAAGAGGGGCCACTAAGGTCCTCATGAAAGCCTTCCTCAGAAGCGAGGAGTTCATGGGAAGTCTTGGCCTCCCCTGCATCTGTCCTTACAACAGCAGTTTCTGCTGGTGTTGGGCCCCACCCTCGTGCAGGAGCGGCTTGGTTGGGTGGCTTCCCTGCAGAGTCTCGCAGCTCGTTCAGGCTGGTGCCAGGGCAGTGCTTGGGGGTCACAGAGGTTGTTCTGGCACCCTCCTGCTCTGGGACAGACGCTGACGCCGCTGAGGTGAGCTCTGAGGGGGAAGCTGGAATGAAGTCCCAAAGCTCAGCTTTTCCTGTAATGGGATGAAGATCCACGGGATCAGGTGGCTCCAAGTTACTGGTACCAGAAGAAGGCTGTGCTGGAACAGGAGCCTCTGGGTTCTCTGTGCCAAAAGGTGCTGTCACCTCTCCACAGAGTGATGCATCTCTTCTATCAAACCTCTGGACAGCTTTTCCATGACCATCACTGTGCTCATTCTCCCTGCCCAGTCGCGTCTTATCATCCCAGTGAGCTTCTCCAATATCCTGACCACCGATGGAAAAGCGGCCGGAGTCCTCCAGGTCTTCTACCTGGTCAGAGACATGGCACACATGTGGAGTTTCCCCCCCTGGGTTCAGGTTATTTGACGACAGAGGGCCAACAGCAGGTGGCTGACATCCAGAACCTGCTCCTGTGACATGAGCTTTCAGCAGCACATCCTCACCAGGATGCTGGTCCACAGAGACAGGTTCCCCAGGAGGAAATGCTGATCCTCTTTGCTCAGACAAGGAAGCATACTCCAAACCACACACGTCCACATTATGCCTGGGAACAGAAGGGATCTCTGACCCAAAAGCTGATGACAGAGCCTCTAGTTTGAGCTCTTCCTCCAGTCTGAGCTCTTCCCTCTGCAGTTCTTCCTGCTCATTTTGTTCCTTGTTTTTCTGATCTTTGAGCTCCAAAGGTTTGCCCTCTTCCGGCAGATTCTGCTCTTTGCACTCTTCCTCCTCCTCTTCCTGCTGAAGTTCAGACACTGGCTCCTCCCGAGCTGGCTCCTTATGCTGTGAAGCATTCACTTCTGTTCTTTTAGCAGTACTCTTTCCTTGGAAAGCACTCTCTGCTGAAGGGGCAGGTCTGCCATCAGTTTTTCTGTGATCATCTTCTAGATGAAGGCATTTGGAAGCAGATGAGTTCTCTTTAGGAACCATTCCCTGGTCTTTGACCGTGCTGGTATTCCCTGTTCCACCAGCTGAGGTGTTTCCTTCTGCTTGTAGTGAAATCATCTGGCTGTCACGTGTTAAGGTGGAAGACAACTCATGGCAAGAGGAAGATTCTGTATTCTCTTCCAAACCCTGGGGTGCTCTTAAGCTTTCCTGAACATCTTCAGAAGTGTAAGGTTTAGCTGTGTCTTCTACTGCTCCCTCTGAGGTAGGCTGCTCACCAGGTGCTGGTGCCACCTTTTTGGTGCTTTGCTCCTGCTCTGCACCAGCATCGACCTCCTGCAAAGAATCCTCGGAGATGTTATCCAGAAAGGGTTCAGCCTTATAATGCCCTTCTGAAACAGTTTTACAGACCAAAAAGCACTTAGGTGTCTCTCTCTGAGAGGAAATGGCATCAGCCAAAAGGGATTTCAGTTGCTGGGCCTGAGGGTCTGAGCCATGACAAGCCAGTTCTGCCTGGCACTGAGGAAACTCAGTGCTGAGGTTCACAGCCTGCAGGATAGGGCTGCCAGGGGCTGGCTCATCCTGGACTCCGCTGTGAGAGGAAGGGTCCTGGTTGCTTTCCAGGTCAACCAGTTCCAATTGCCTAAGTTTCAGAGAATAATCCAGTCCACCCTCCTCTAAAAGCATTTCTCCTTCCAGTTCTGAGAGTCCCTTTTGAGGCTCTGTATCCCCTCGGCCTTGTTCCAGTCCCGCTGGCACTTTTTGCATAGAGTTAGAGGGTCTGCCCAGCATCTCTGCTGCTTTCCCTGGAGCAGCAGGGCAGTCTTTGGGCGTGCTGAGCTCTGCTCCCTTTGCAGAGTTAGATGGGCTGGTGCTCATTTCGGCTGCTGTGTGAGTGGCATGATGCTCTCCTTCCACAGCTGAAGAATCCCAGGCTTCCCCAGTGGTGCTGCTGGCTCCTGGGGGAGTGGTACCTCCCTCACTGGTTTCTTCAGACTCCATCAGTGACACATCCTGCTGAAGAAAAATGCATTTTTCTGTTACTACTTCACAATGACAGGATGGATCTAATTCACTGCTTCTACTGCAGCTGATAGAAACCAAAAACAAAACCAACACCACATACCTAGTGGGTGATAAGAGCTGGGAAACAAACACAAAGACTGACAATAGGCAAACACCACCTGTAAGCTTGCAGTATGAGAGCAACACCAAAATAACCCCACTGCTGTCTTTTTAGTTTCACATACAAATGCAGAAAGTGACTTTGGTTGAAGAACAGAGGTGCTGAGCTCTCTGCAATGGCCACAGGGCAGCTTATGAAAAGTGGTGGCCATGGCTGTTTATCTCAGACCCAAAAGGGGGTACCAGAAGGCATCCAGAGAACAAGAAAATTTTCAAAAATCTCCATTAATTTTCGTGGGGCATGGTGGACAAATACTCCTGAGTCTAGCTGAGTCTTGAAGTTCTCTCTGATTTTTGCCTGCTCTTTGGAGCTGATGGCTCTCTTTACAGATCTCTGTGTAGGTCTGGACCTCATTGCAAATGATCACAGAAATTAGTTAACAAGACATATGAACGTAAGAATTTGCTTAACAGGTAACTAGGACATGACACAAGACACAAGGTATTTGAAGGCTGTAAACCACAGGGGTTGAGAGGAGTAGCTCTGGTGTGTGTGGACTAATCTACAGACTATAAAGAGAAACTACGTCATCATTTAGTCTACTCTTTTAGGGAGGGGAAAAGAAAAAAAAAAAGCCATCTCAGGATTGTTGGACAGTTTCCCAAAGGATATAGTGGAATTTCCCATCCACTATTGCATTTGAAGTTCAGACATGACAAAGCATTAGGGAATGCACATTTGGGATATGTCTGTGAAAAGGACGGAAGAATCTGATTCACCGCTTTTATCTTTCTAGCTTGTACCATGACCCACAATCCCTACCTGGAAAAAACCTGAGAAAGAGACAAACTGTTGTGGCTCCCTCTCTTTTCTTCTACGGTGATTTCCTTGTGCTAGAGTGGCTCTGTAGTCACAAGTATCAACTTCTGATCCCACACAGAAAGTAAAAGCAGTAAGGGCATAATTACACCTGAACTAATTGTCCCAGTCAGCTCCATGGCCAGGGCACGCCTGGCCTGAAAGCTGGTTTAGCTTCTATCTTCCTTTATGTCAAGTGAAACAAAACACCGCTCTGAAGGCAAGGAGCACATGCTCTGGAGTTAGAACTGACGCATTTTATACACCTTCATCATGGGTATTGTCATCACGGAATCACAGAATGGTTTGGGTTGGAAGGGGCATTAAAGATCAGCCAGTTCCAACCCTCTGCCATGGGCAGGGACACCTTCCACTAGACCAGGTTGCTCAGAGCCCCTGAGCAAAACCTTGCCTTGAACACTTCCAGGGACAGGGCAGCCACAGCTTCTCTGGGCAACCTGTACCAGTGCCTTGCCACCCTCATATTAAAGGATTTCTTCCCAATATCCAATCTAAATCTCTCCTCTTTTGGTTTAAAACATATCTCCCTTGTCCTATGACCACCTGCCCATGTAAAAAGTAGCTCTCCCTATTTCTATACACCCCTTTTAAGTACTGGAAGGCTGAAATGAGCTCTCCCTGGACCCTTCCCTTCTCCAGGCTGAACAACCCCAATTCTAAAAAAAGATGAGGAAAAATAACTGAGTTAGCTAATTGAGTTAACTCATCAGTTAACTTCTTCCTCTGTATTTTTTCTCATGTAATTTTAAATTTTTGTTTATAGTGAAAAGACAGTCTTTCTTACAAAACCAAGGCAAAACCAGGGTTTTTCAGCAATTTGGATTTTCCCTCCCATGCAGTGAGTAATTGTAATAGCTATAATTTCAACAGTTTGTTTCAAAGAGGTATGTCCATTCTTGGAGTTCCTACGGGGTTTCCACCACATCTTATTACCGTCAGCTGGTACTAAACTCTCTGGATGCTGCTAAACTGTCTTTTCAAAGGTTCCACATCAGATCACTCTTGTGCTACACTGCTCTTGGCTCTCCTGGCTACCGCACCTGAGCCTTCTCTGCTCCAGGCCTAGAAAAATGCTACTTCTCACACCTAATACAGACAGTTTTCAAAAACAGGCTCCTCAGGAGCAGAGAGCCTGTTTAGGGAGACACAAGCTGCTGGCTAAGGAAGGCTTACTATTACTAAAGATAGGATAGCTCATAAAGGTCTGAATAGTAAGGTCCTCAAACTCAAGCCCACACTTTGTCAGGACAAGAACAACTCTTTCTCACTCTGCTATTTCACAGATATACACAGCACTGAATTTCCTCTTATTAAGCTCAAAACGCCAGTTTCCACTTCTATGGCTCTGTTGCAAGGGATTTGGACAGGTGAAAGGACGAGTTTAAAGCTGCATTTGGAGCAGTTCCATGATGATACTGGGAGGCAGGATAGAGGGAGGTGCACAGCACATCAACACTGGAAGCTGCCAAGTGAGATTTGCCTCATCGTATTACTGCCAGGTGTTTTGCACACCTCAGGGAGAGCAAGAGAGGAGCTTTGGGAAGTGAGGCAGCAGAAGGAGGAGGCAAACTTTTTGCAGAGACAGGAGGGGAGGACATGCATCTCGCCAGGGAAACTGTTAAGCTCCCGGTCGAAGGCTGGGAGCACCATAGTAGAAGACAGATATTTGCAGTAAGAATTCCATGGAGATGGAAGAGGAAATAATGAAACAAGACTGACAGCACCTGTAGCCTTCACATGCAGAGCAGCTATGTACAAGAGCCCAGTAATTACCAGAAGAGAGTGCCTGTGGAGCACTGCCATGTTCAACTCTCAATGCAGGTCTGCTCCATCGGAGGAGAGCCCAGGAGCTCAGCTACCCAAAGCAAACTTTCTATTAGCATTTTCAGCAGGGCCAATAACATAACAGAGCAGCACACAGAACCTATCAAGCATCTGCCACTAGGCAGGATATGCAAATTCTCAAAGATAACTCACTGTTTCCCCTTTTGGGGCTTTCTGATCTTTCACATCTCTCACTGGATCAGATGCTGAGCTGGCCATCACTCCCTCATATGCTCTGTCTGTGGACCAAGATAAACCAATATTCCCCGTTGAGATAAAGCCACTCAGGCTCTTCTCCCAAGAGGGCCTGGAAACACTGGACTTCAGCTCCCACGCACCCAGCTTTTAGGTGATTCTGGGTGCACAGAACCCCTCTAAGCTGCAACAGTGAGAGGCAGCAGCTGGCCACACGACAGCATGAAAACAGAGGAGTGATGCTTGGTCCTGCTGCAGTCACAGGCACAAAATCTGAGAGGGGAAGGGTACAGGAGGTGGCCTGGAGAGCAGAACAGGACAGCAGTGAAAGCACGAGGGCACAGTCCATCCACAGCGTTCCCAGATTACAAAAGGCAACGTGAATGTCATACTTCCTTCCACTGTGGGTTAATTCACCTGGACGGAGATGACAAACACTTTTGGTTTTAAATAGAAAGTACCTCGCCTTCCCTCCCCCCCCCGCCTCCAACAAACAAGAAAGGAGCAATAACAAGTGCTATCAAGCACAGACAAGCCCTTCAGCTAGCCAGGAAGCAAGGCTACACACAAGTGGAGCCCTGAGATCCTCCTCCTCCTCCAAAAGTGGGGAGAGACGGAGCTTTCTGCCTGCCACCCTGGCCCTCCCCACGTGGTGCTGGGTGCCGCCCGGCCGCCCTCAGCCCCACTCCCCATCCTGCTCCCCTGCCGGGGGCCATGGGGCAGCCCACACGCCCAGGCTGCTGCAAACATGCTCCCAGCAGAGAAAGTCCTGCCCTGCGATGCGGGGATGGAGCTGCTCCGGCCCAGTTGCAGCCGTGAGCTTCTGGCAGCGAGAGGAGAAAGCCGCTCATGACAACGTTTGAGCAGCGAGGGCAAGGACACCCTTTTTCTTATTGAAACAAAGGCTTTCCCAAGTAGTCCCTAGTTTGGGCTTATCCTTGCTGGTGCAGCCACAGCCTGGTGTAGAAATGCCAAAGCTGGCTTTAAGGGCTGCAGCTCAGGCAGGAAATAGTTTCATGTTTGGCTCTAACACCCACCCAAAAAGCAACAAGGCTGCCCTGAGCCTTTTCCTGCTATCTCAGCTTGGTTTAATCATCTTGGTCTCACAGTTCAGGTACACTTTACAAGGAGTTGAAAGAGGGGAAATTTAGCTTAGATATTAGGAAGGAATTCTTTCCTGTGAGCGTGGTGAGGCCCTGGCACAGGTTGCCCAGTGAGATTGTGGCTGCCCCATCCCCGGCAGTGTTCAAGGCCAGGCTGGATGGGGCTCTGAGCAACCTGGGCTAGTGGAAGGTGTCCCTGCCCACAGCAGATGGGTTTGGGACTAGGTGATCTTTAAGGTCGCTTCCAACTCTTTAACATTCTATGATTTCAATCAGCTCAGAGCCAGCCTTTCTCCTTACAAAATCCAGAGCTCAGTGTGCAGGACAGCACCATTTCTCCCAGGAAGCCACACACTGGACTTCAGTTTGGTGAGACATCCAGGAAACCGAACACAAAGCCTGCCCTGCCACATGCCTCAATTTTTCTATTTCCTCAGCTAGTCCTGCCATGCTTAGGCTGGCTTCCTCAGCTGCATGTCCCTCCACGTGAGAGATTCCCGCTGCACATATTCCCCTGCAAAGAAACAGTCACCAATCTTCGCACACCACCCCGGGCTGCTCTATCGCTGTACAACTCATCGAGGGAGGTGAAGGAGGGGGGTCAAAACTCTTGAGCTCAGGAAGAGATAACACAGGGAGCTAGAGATAAGGAAGGAGGGAAATAATGTTATGTGGAGTCACCTTTGAGGGCATGGAGAGCAGAAGGAGCTTGCTGAAGAAAAGGACTTCGAGAGTAAGAAAGGTGATCTAAAAAAGCAAAATAATGTAGAGTCCACTGCTGTGCTACACAGTGCTGGTAGTGTTCTGGGAACCAGGAACTGCCTCAGGTGTCTTAGGCGGGGGGAACAAAGCAAAGCTGCCAATAGTACCTGGATCTTCCAACAGTACCTGACCTCCTGGAAAATGCATCTGAGCTGCTACTGAAGCTTGAGAAATGCAGGTGAGACCTCCCAGTCACACCAGTGCAGAGAGTTTGCCCGAGTTTTAACACACCCAGTTGCATCTCACCAGCTTTCACTCGTGGTAGACACACTCAAGATACACTGAGCCTATTAATTATCTAATGACTCACTAACTGAGGGAAAAAAAAAAAGGATACTTCTCCATACTTTCCTTACACTGGTTTCTATTTAATTAGATTATAATACTTCATGCTAACAAAAAAAAAAAGTGTCAGGGAAGCATAATTTTGGGTTGAACACAGTTTCATCTTAGAAATTGCTACTGAACATTTGGCAAACAGCGAGTGAAGAATGTGGCTTGGATTGTACATTGCACTTCCCAGAGATGCAATAAAAGTGATTCATTCTTAAGATAAAATGGGGTCACCTGTAAAGCAAAAAACCCAGTTCACTCTAAGCAGAGGTTAAGTTTATATTCATAAAAGTAATGGGTAAGCCTTGATATTCTGTAGTCTCCTAATATGAGAATAAACAAGAATAGTGTGTGATTCTCACTGCTGGAGCTCAGTAGAAAGATTATTGACACTACTTGGTGAACAGCAGAACTCCCACAGCGAAAGTAAGGTATTGAGTCACCGCAAGTTGCTCAGTGCAGATCTCTCTACAAACTCTGGGGATGGAGACACAACCGACAGAAACATCTGGAGCACAAAAGGAGGCAAGAACTTCCCAAATTACTTCCCCTATGACATTTTACGCAGAAACGGCTGCTAGCAGCATGCTGTACACATTCCTAGATGGCACGTCTGCCATGAACTCGAGGAGTTCCCAGTTCCTCTTTGAGCAGGATGATTCAGGACCTTCTTGGGACAGATTCGCTAGTTAGCAGCAGAAATCTCAGTCTCTCACTACGCTACAGACGTGTGAGCCAGAATCCCACGCTGCTGTTTTTGAGTCTTGGATTAAAGAACGCTCATGTTTGCACCAAACCATTCTGACAGATGCAAATGCCCTTAAAACATCAAAGGACCTGGAAGCACACTTGAAAGCTTGGCCTTGCCCAGTCTGCACAGTGGAACCATTTGTGAGCAGAGCTGTTGTCACGTTACCTGTACCCATCCCAAGCACAGTTAAGCTACAGGCAGATAAGGATGAACAATATTCAGCAAACTGAACTGGGACAAACTGTCCTGCCCTGCAGAGAGGCCCTCTAAAGTTATCCTGTCTGATGCAAACACGTAATATAACCTCTTTCACAGCCAGATCAAGTTCCCCCTGGAAAACTGTCAGATTTCTGGTAGCTGTCAGAGCCCCACAGAAGATAAAGCTGGAACATTTTAGCAGTTTGGGATGACTGACAAGCTAAACACCGATATATACACAGCCATAAATGTACTGGCAAAATCCTGCTTTTGTATCAATAGGTAAAGCACATCTGATGCAGCTAAAAACAATGCTAAAATACCCATAAAACTGCACTTGTGTATCATTCCATGGTAGTGACAGCACAAAGTCATCAGCCATAACAACAGCAGAAAACTGTGTCATGCTTCGGCTTCAATATTGTACCATCAACTGGAGAGAACAATAAAAAAATTGTTGGATTCAGAATCCCATGAGATAGCAACCACAGCAACAAAATCACACATTTATCCTTGTGGTGTGCCCTCAGAATGCATGTTTTCAGCCTTAGCTCCCCATAGCAGTTGTAATTACCTTATGACTCCAGCAATGAGATTTACTTTTAAAAGTTATGAGATTTGTATCACAATCAAAAATACTTGGCAATACTGTAACAGGGATGGAGCTTTGTACTGAAAACTGCAGCTAAAGAAAGAAAAAAAATCCATCCAAAAGGGATGTAGGGATGTACGTGGGAAAAACAAGTTTTGGTACCACCCTCCCCTAACCCAGCTTCTCAGGGAACAAATCATTTCTTCTAGGAAATTTAATTGGTGTCCTTAGATGGAAGAAGCTACCACGAGACAAGTTTGTTATTGGAAGCAAGAAGTATTAGATATAAATAAAATGTTATAAGAAATGTAAATGTGGGAAAGCACCAGCGGGGACCCCTTCCCTCTCCCTCGTGGAAAAATAGCTTCACACACCCAAAGCCACAGGAATTGTGTGGGTGCTGAATAGGAAGGTACTAATGCAAACACACGGAAAACTTGTTGTTACTCACGGTCTAAGGCTTGTATGGCCAACTGGCACAGGTTTATTGTACACATCACAACATTTTCTGTTTCTCATACAGTCCCACTTCCTAGAGTCATGCGGTTATGTGAGAGTTTTGGCTTACAGTTAAGAAAAAATGGATGTATGGCCTTTAATGGGCGTGGAAAAGGCCTGAAAACCTAGGTATGACTCAAAAATTAGATCTCGCTGTCTGGGTTTATCTTAATTTCTTAATCCTAAACCTTAATTTGTGACTAGGGAGAGGAAGGGCAACTCACCCTTCCCTCTCTGCCTGATCCCTGTTTTTCAAAGGCTGGGACTGATGACAGTGCAGAATATTTAGGCCTGATGCAGTGAGTTACATGAGCTACCAGAAACTAAAAAAAGGGCAGTGAAATACACTGTGATATAATTGGGTTAACAAAGATGAAAAACCAAATTTGTCAGGTCCAATTTAGGTATTTGCAGATATCCTGCAAAGTTCATTTGTTTGTATTCCATTCCTTAAAAAAAAAAAAAGAAAAAAGAAAAAAGAAAAAAAAAGGAGAGTTTCTTCAATTCCTTCTGCTGCTGACTGTACAAACTATCCAACACCACCTGGAATTGGATCTTAATAAATCTCGATTAAGACCTGACGTGGAACCCTGAAAATCCAGAACACCTGCAATCCAGAACAGACCAATTTACTATGCATCCAGGCTGCTGCCAACATCTCCCTCGTGCCAGTGCACACATGACCATGTATGAGCCATCCCAGGGAGTTGTCAAGCCAAAAAAAAAACAACCAAGGAGCAGAGTGATGTGAGCAGCCATTAAGGTGTGACACAGGAAAAAAGAGAAGTAAGTAAAGGTAAATCTGACAGCTCCCTGTTGTATAAAGAATCAGAAAATGGTTTGGATTGGAAGGGTCTTTAAAGACCAACTTGTTCCAATCCCCCTGCCATGGCAAGGACACCTTCCACTATCCCAGGTTGCTCAGAGCCTCGTCCAACTTAGCCTGGAACACTTCCAGGGATGGAGCAGCCACAGCTTCTCTGGGAAATCTGTGTCAGGGCCTCAACACCCTCATAGGGAAGAATTTCTTCCCAATATCCAAACTAAACCTGCTCTCTGTCAGTGTGAAGCCATTCCCCTTGTCCTGTCACTCCAGGCTCCTGTCAATAGTCCCTCTCCATCTTTCCTGTGGGCTCCCTTCAAGCATGGAAAAGCCACAATGAGGTCACCCCAAAGCCTTCTCTTCTCTAGGCTGACCAATCCCAATTCCCTCAACATGTCCTCATAGGAGAAATCCTCCATCCCTCAGAGCGTCTTGGTGGCCTCCTCCAGACTGGCTCCAGCAGGTCCATGTCCTCCCTGTGCCGGGACCCCAGAGCAGCTGGACAAGCCGCAAGAGAGGAAAAGAACACGGGGCTGGGCAGCAAAGCAGGAGCAGGAAAGCAGAAACCTGGACTTAGCCTTACGTTCTGGTGAAACCGCACCCAGGATCCACAGGGCAGTCCCTGACGCTCCAGCGTGGGTGTCTCTCCGTGTGTGACTGCCAAGCACTCCACACACAGAGCCAGGTGCTCCCTTGGCAGCACATGCACACCACCAGCAGCAGAGCAGGGAGGTTTTACACCCTCAGCCCTGGCCCTCTGCTAGGAACAGTCTGCTGCCCTCCCAGGTGAGAAGCAGGCACCAGGGGAAGCAGGATATTCTAACTGGATTTACTACCATTTCCAAACGAGCCATTGTTTTTATGGTTTAATGTTTACTTGTCTTGTTATTGCCACTGACTCTGCCATTCCGGTGAACCCACAGACAGCCTTCTCCCCGTAGGAAAGGGCTGGCTCTGAGGGGATGTTGCATGGAAGAGAGGTGAATTAGGAGACAGCCCCCGTGAGCAACTCTGAAAACAAGTAACAACACGTAGGAAATCCTAGGAAAAGCCCTGGAAACCTCCTCAAACTCTCTGCAAAGTCTAGCACAGAAACATTCCAAAGGAAAGGGGAGGTGAAGACATTCTTGTGACCTTGTCTTTCAGATCAAGCTGCAAAAAGTTGTATAAATCAGGGGTTTAAATGCTGTAACTGATACACATCAATCTTAGAAAATTATTTTTATAACCAGCTTTACCAATTACTACTACCTTATTTCAAAGTTTATAGTTGCAATTACAGCCCATAGGTGCTGTAGTTAAGATTTAGCATTAGTTCCTAATACTGTCATTAACACAGCATATTATAAAAATTAAAAGAAAAAAAAAAAAAGAAGAGCCCTACAGGTACAATCTTAAACAAATTAAGAAACAGCACACACAGATGAACAACGCTGATATTCTCTATTTCAGTATTATTTCCCCTTCTTTGTCAATGGGCAAAAATTATAGCCCCATATTTTCATGTGCAATACACCTCCAAGTGTGGATTAATCTAAAGCATTAATTTTATACCAGCTCAGAAATATCACTAACATTTCTTTGATGCATTAATTAAAATATTTTTCCCATTTTAATAATTGAACAAGTTTCAATGCATAAGGAACAACTAGAGATATTTTAATCTTTCCTCCCTCCGTTTTCATTTTTCTGCATATGAAAGAGGGGGCAGAGTCTGCTTCCCATAACCACCCTTCTAGATTTTCTAAAATAGCACTCCTTGATGGTTTCATGGGTCTTCAGATATTAGCTGAGCAATCAGGATCCTAAGACTGCCCTCTGGGAGTCTTTGAAGACATCAGCTGTGACTCTTCTTGACTGGCCTACGGCTTCCTTTTCCTCAGCCTTGTGGCATGTAACACCACCTCTCTCTTCCCCCTCCCAGGTCCCACCTTATCACATGGCAATGCCAAGGAGTAAAATAAGGTCTGTGCGCCTCAAATTCACCCCAAGCTCCTGACTTCAGCGTGCTGGTGAGAAATTAGAGGATGAAGCAACTTAACAGTGGCCTGTGAGTAACAGTGCAAAATCGAGCTGATAAAATTTCCTTCACCTCTTTTATGACACGGTCACAAAACGACAGCTCTGGCAGAGGAATGCAAAGTCCTCGCATACCCCAGCCTATGCAGGAGTGCATGGCATATTCTAATTGGACTGGTGCATACCCTCCCATCCATGAGAGACTTCCCCTGGGAAGCTATAGGCACCAGGCAAATGAAACCGGAGACTCGGCTCCTTCGCCTTCCCATTACCTGCAACATGCTTTGATCAGCGGGGCATAAATAAACACATAAATGTCCCATCCCTGCCAAGGTCAACGAGATGCAGCAGAGCTCCTCCAGTGCAGCCTCACAGGCAGCTCTCAGCTGTACCTCCTGACACTGCCCAACCTCACCTAAACAAGTTCATCGGCCTTGGCATAGGGCAAAATGCTTTGCTGTACGTTAAAAAAATCACCAGGTATAACAGCAAAAGGTATGATGTGGTGTGACCACGGTAGTTTGGAAAAGCTAAGAGCAACAGAGCGCCTCAAGGGGAAGGGTTAGGATTGTCAGTGGACCATGCCCAAGAAGGAGGGAAGAGCCAGAGCTCTCCTTCTTGGAGTCCTCTTCCCAAACACCTTCCTGTACAGAAAATTTGGTCTTACCTCTGCCAGACTGATGCACCTGAGGAACCCAGCTTTCAGCACAAATGTTTCTGCCTATTACTGAAGCCAGCACCTCACCTCTTCCATTTGTGCCAGCAAAGGTGCAATCATAGCTATCCCCACAGCCCGACACACAGCACTGCTGCTTTTGATGCAAAGATGGAAAACACCCCAGCATTCCGAACTTTTGGCTATTCCTGTATTCGCCCCAACAGAAGGTGACCAAGATGCACCCCACTGTTTCAAGTCTTGCCTCTCCTCACAGCCACAGCTTATGAGCAGTTAAACGTAGGTGCAGTCACTAGAAATTTCAAGCCAGTGAGGCCCACAAAGGATACCTGTTATCATCAGTAATATAATCCAGGCTGGAAGGGGAACACACGTTAGGATACCAGGAGCTCTCCCTCCTTCAGTGCCCCACTGCAGTCATTCATTAAAAGGAGTCTCTACAGAAGACTTAGATTGTAACTGGATTTGGCGTATTTTTAAGGCAGCCAAGAATGGTGCCCTCATTCAGCAGAATTTCCAGTTCCTAATCCTAGCTGTTTGCAGCAGTCTCTGCCTGTCTGAGGGTCATCTGTGCAGCTGGGGTAATAGTAACCCCTCCTACCTCACAGCCATACTCTAAGGATTAGGCAGGGAGTGGCTGCTCAGTGTACTGAATATGCAAAGGCCTGTTATAAGCCCCGTATCTGATTGCAACCATAAGCAAAGTCTTATTTAAGCAATCCCTTCCCCAACAAAAATGTATCAGCTGCTCACTCTGTTCTTTCCTTCTGTGTCTTTCTGCCTCCAAGTTCTTCCAGATAACAAAACACATTACTAAGATATTTTCCTTTTGTATTGTAAAGTTGTTTACTACAAATAAAAAGAGATTTTTCCTACAATGTAGTATACATAATTAGTTGTTTTGCCTCATTCTGGTATTACACTTGCACTGGAGAGATCTCACTGCCCAGCCAGTGAAAGCCCCACTCCCATAACCCCACACACATCAGATATGCACAGTTGCCTATTTTTCACTGTGCCCACATTCAGGGAGACCCTTTCTCCAATTCCATCGATTTTATGAACTTGGAACATACAGCATCAGATATTTCTTGCTCCCACTAAACACAAAACTGCATTTCTCTACCAACCATAGTTTAAAACCAAGCTGGTGTTTTTGCACATGCTTTCCTTGACGCTTCTGCATTTGTCTCCCACATCAGTTAATACCTTTCTCCCCCTTTCAGTTCACTTTGTTCACTCTTTTTAGTAGTCACAACAAAGCCTTTTACAATGCCACCTTTTAAATTAGGCTTTCAAAGGCAACATTCTAGTAAAACGCAATTATAATACATTACAGGGCAGATTTGCTTCCATACTGCCTCGCTGAACGCGAGGTTTCTGATCATGCTAGTTTTCACTGCACATGCCATACAGCCCATCTCGCCTTTTCTTGTTCTGGTCTCTTCTAAAGTCATTTTGCTATGACTATCAGAGTCAGAATCAATCCATCTTTCCCCTTTTACACTCAGATGCTTATTTTCATGTCTTTGACATCACTGTTATCACACACTCAGCAGCTGGATAGGTAAAAATGAGGCTGGTAGGGAACAAAGGAAAAATGTCTGTGGTGCAGCTAAAAATACTCACTGGGCAATTCAGCTGTCATGATTCTTCTAGACATACAGACACAATTTTTAGCTGCTTTTCACAGCCCTGACCCTCCTCTGTGACAGAGCACACACAACAATGACATAACTTGCATGCCTGGCCTTGCTCTTCCAGGATAAGGCACATTTCATTGCTCCAGCATACCTCCAAATTGCTCATCCTTCTCTCTCTCCCCCTCTTCGATATGAAACAGCTCCATTTACTCATTGTGCAGGGGCAGTAAGACATTGTGTAGGAATAATGCCAGAGGACGACTGTCTTCCCAGATGGCACCAAAACAAGCAGTGTTCACCCTGTACCTACAGGAACACCTTACAGCTTCCCTTTCAGCCTTCCCCACATGCCCTGACAGAATATTCCCTCTTCCCAGCTGTGCGCAGGGATGAGAAGAGAGTGACAGTGCAGTCATGTATTTCCCAAACACAGCACCAGTTGTTATTAAGAAATTACTGGGTGACTTGAGGGGTAAACCCATCTCCCTCAATCACTTGCACATTTAAGAAAACATGCCACAACCCATAATAATAGTGGGACAGTCCCACTTCCCTTTGCCTGTCTCCCCACAGCATCCTCTCTCTGCCCCAGTGTTTGTCACAGCACAGAGTCGTGACAGTGCTACTCCCCACTGCCCATCCTGAGATTCTGCTTGCCTATACCCAGGACATGCCTTTCCAGGAGAAAACACCCTGCCTAGGAGCTGGACTTCAGTGATCCTTGTGGGTGCCTTCCAGCTCAGGATATTCTGCAGTCTTGTGGCCAGGGGTAGAGCAAGGAGAGATAAGTGCATCACTCTCAAAGCACTCTAAGGTCTATCAGCTCTATTGTATCCAGACTAAAGCCTGAAATATCTTCACGTGCAAAGCAAGCCACAGAAAAAGAGAACAAACAACGAGAAGAGTTACTTGACCCATGAGCCATACCCACCATCAGGCCTGAATCCTCACTGTTCTAAATACTGTGCACTGAGACACTGTTCCCATCCTGCAGACCTGGCAGCATACTCAGAACATTCCTTCTCCCCTAAATCCAGCAACAGAATGGAAACAGAGATACTCTGCACCTTCTCAACTTCACGAGCAGCCTGGCAGCCCTCACCTGTAAAACCAGACAGTGATCTCGGAGTACCTCAGAAAGGAGAGTGACTCAAATGTTGCAGCTGGATTACATTTCATAGTCTAGAGTTACCCTTGGATGCCTGCACTATGGAATACCTACAGTAAAACTTCTGCATCTAAACTCAGGCTTAAACCAAGGATTTAGCCTGAAGCCCAGACCCACTAAAGACATCTGATGCTACAGCATCAGAGCTTTGCTAGGCACTGGTATGGCATCTTTTCTTTTCCTGCGAAAGCTATACTCTTCTCCCACCTACTCTTTCCAAGTTTCCATGAGCCCCTCGTCACAGGACAGCAATCTGTAGTGAAGATTTAAGGGCCCAGGTAAGATTTAAGCTATTCAAACAATCTGTGTAGGCATTTTTGATCATTACACCTGTAAATGTGACTGTAAAGCACACAAACCATACAGCTTGCACAGCCTGATTTTTCACAGCTGCCCAGCAAGATCATGGGCAAAGTATCATCTTCTTCTACTCCTCCCAACAGTGGCCTTTGCGTTAGTTTAACACTGCTTTGTGCATCTATTTCTATTATGAAGTGAATATGCAAGTGTAGCCATGGCAGCCACTCTGTGGCAGATGTGAACAGGGACCATGTCCAACCAGTTACAGGTCTGCTCCTAACCCACACTGGTGTCCCCTGATCATCCCAGGGCTTCTGCAACCTGAACAAATCGTGCCCTAACATGACCAGGATCCTAATCCCCTCCCCTCCAGAGGGGTGTATTTTGGATTCATAAACTCTACTGCTGGATTCGCTGATGAAGCAGGCGCTTTCCCGCCCCTCTCCTCCTCCAGTCACACCCTGTGCAAGGCTGGGTCTGCTCACCAGTGCACAGCTCTGCTCCACCCATGGAGGGGATCACCCAGCTCCTGGATCCCACTGGGCACCACCCCAGCCTGGCCCAGGTAAAGATCTGGGAATTTCTGTGTACGATCAGCTTTAGGAACCCCAGTGCTTAATGACTCCGAGCACCAGCAGGCCATGGGCAGTGAACCTCACACACTGAGCCCCTGCCTGCAGCTGGGTGTTCAATTTGAGATCACAAAAAGGTGGTTTGGTGTCCAAATGTCACACACTTCTCCGTGACACTGCAAACAGGATACATTTTCAGGAAGGGAATTTATGGCCAGCTCTGCTTTAATGCAGTATTCTCCCGGCAGCAGGTTCCTGTGCTTCCTCCCACCTCAGTTCCCTCCTTGTGAGCTATCCAATTACAGTTTCTTCAGCCACTCCTCCTCAACCTCCCCTAGCATCAGAACACCCTCTATTTTGTATACATTGACATATGCGTGTCTGTTTATCTACGTACATTTGTACACATGTCATGGTAATCACCTTCCCTCTTCTAAGTTTTTCCCACTATCAAAACCAATAGCCCTCCCCCTGACCTTGCACTGAACTTGTACTAAAGTCATGGGAATTTCTTCTTTGACTTCATCTTGCTTTTAATCCAACCCCCCAAACATGAAGCCAAAACAAGTCCCCACCACAGGCTCTGTTCCTCATCCTGCAGTGTTCTGCACAGGACTTGAAGGAATGGTGTCTAAAATAATAGATGGGGAATGGATTTTGTCTCAGCAAACCAATTCTACTCGAAGGGCAAGAATGCTGGAGTCACTTGTTAATGAAAGAGACAAGATTAATGAAGCTTTCCCGAAAGGGCACCCCACCTTGCTCAGCACTGAGCACCACCGAGAACTCACATCTAGAACGCATGAATGCATTAACTTGGAACTTTTCTGCATCACTGAACCCTTCACGGCCATCAGTGTGTCACAGCCAAGGCTCAGACCTCCTTCTTCTTATGTTAAATGCTCTTTCCCACACAACAAATTTCAACACATGCTTCTTGACCAAAGACATAAAAGCAGCTGACCTAAACCCAGTCCTGGCTAAGCCCAGTTCTCCCAAGCCACACAACAGTTAACCTGCTCTACCAAGTAAATCAGGGCAGCTGCTCTCACGTCTGCTGCAGAGGGAAGGCGAAAAGATACACTGCCTTCCATGAAGATTTAAGGTAAGGTGTAATTGTGACAACTCTTAGTTTCGCCAACTCTTCAGCTTGCCAAAAGGAGTTCCATCCTCTGCCCTTTCTCTTCTGGTGGTATAGGTGCATGTGTGGTCTCACAACAAACCGCAGCAGGGAACCAGCAGGGATGACAACAGGCAGGCACGACGGCTTCTTTCAACAGCAGTGCCAGCTGAGAGGATTTGTGCAACCACAGCCTGTTTATCCAAGCACAGAAATGTAGGAACTAAATGTGTGATTCCCTCTGGCATCTAATCCTGCTGTTGGAAGAGGTGGTCCCTCACCACATTTCTCATGCCCAGTGTCACGCTACACTTCTTCAGCAATCTCTCTGGCCACAAGGCAGCCTGACCCAACTTCCACATTTTTTTGTTTAGGGAAGGGGGTTAATATTCAGTTGGAACAGTGACTGGACTGATCCGAGGCCGCTTGGTCACTAGAGCCAGTCCTAGGGAAGCAGCAAGAGCTTGCAGTCAGGACTGGATGAGAACTGGATCATTCCTTCAGCAGCAGCCTGTTGCTCTGCTGGGCTGCTCATCACGTGAAGTCCAACTCCAAGCAATGCAAGTTATTCAATCACAATTCCCGGGAAGCCCTGCCTGCACACAAACACCAGGCCAGGCACCCTCCACCACTGCTCTAAACCACACTGATCACCCAGACTCCAGCTCCATGGCTGCCTCCTCCCATTAGCAAGAGCTCAGCATGGCTAACAGCCATGGGCTCGCAGTACAGCAGGCCATCTTTCAGTTGGAATGTGTCATCCTGGCAGCAACAGGCTCCCTCATCCAGCATGAAAACTTTTAGCAAGACTTTGTGGTTAGGAGCCAGGCCGGACAGATGGAGATAAGAAATTAGCGAGGGTAATCAGCCATTGGAATAATTTACCCGGGGAACCAGTGCAGCCTATCACTTGATATCTTGAAATCAAGACTGGGTACTTTTCTAGTAGAATTTTGGATTCGATGCAGTGATAACCAGGTGGGAATGTAAATACATGCCAGGGGTCAGGGGAAGGTATCTGTCCCCCGCTGGCTGATACTCTGAACATCAACCGTGTGATTACCTCAGGAAAGAGGGAAATAACCTCTCTGTAGAGCCCAAGTGCCAAAACAGTACAGCACAACTGCATTTGCACTGAAGTCACTTCTGAGTACTTAATTAAAAGATTCAACGGGAGTTCAGTGAGGAGCTGCAAAGCGGAAAGGAATTGCAAAACTTCCGAGGCATGACTACTGAAATAAACTAGCTGTGGATAATTTAGCCAAACAGTAACTAAGCAAACAACATCAACTGGAAAGATACCAGATGACAGAAAGCACAGTAAACTCTTAGAATCAAACATCCTTGGAAAAAAATGTGATTCCAATTAAGAATTTGAAATCCCTTGCGGGCTGTTTCTTGAATTTTGCCTGGGATAACTATGGAGAGTGAATGCAATATGAATACAAATTAATTAAATAAAACAGCCCACTTTAAACAAGACTCCAAAGTAGATTACATTAAAAAGAAAAAAAAAAAGAAAGAAAAAACCATCAAAAACCATAGCATAATTTGGCTCTTTCCTGCTAGAAAGCAGATGAAATAAGTGAACCATAAGAAAGAGTATGATTCAACAGAACAAGCACAAGAACATCCATCTAAAGTTAGCAGGATAAAACTTAAAAAAAAAAAAAAAAGCCCATGGAACAGACTCTTACCATCAAAATCTATCAGGATGCACAAAAGGTTCCCAGAGGAAGTATTTGTGTCCCACTATTTCAGAGAGCAGGAGCACCAACCTCAAGCCCAGTCACCTGCTGTCACGAGCGACTGGACCATACAACCCCACTGAGATGTAGCCAGAGCACAAGGTGCTGTACAGGCAGGGCAGGACAAATGCCACCCTCAACCACCGCCCGACAAAACGAGGTTCTACACAGAAGCCAGCTGAGCTGTTCCTAACATTAACAAAAACTAAGAATTCAGATTTGCTACAACTTCAAGTCTGATTCATGGATGCCTTCCTGCCCAATTCAGGTGCAGTTCTGAAATCTGGGTCACCCATACATTATTCCTCCAAACCAAGCCACCTCCCTCCAGTGCAACCCTTTAAAAGGACTCTGCCCTTATCCAAACCATCTCCAAGTCATTTAGGTTATGAGAAACTCCAAAACACCAAGGAATCAGGTCACAAAACTTCCAACAACACATTACACATGTGGCTTGGTCCAGGAGGAACAGGCACCGAGCTCCAGGAGAAGCCAACATGGGCATCCATATCCAGCAGCGCCCTGGCAAATTCTGCAACAAGTCAACACTGATGAGCCGAGCTCAGTTCTCTGACCCCATAATTCCTACCAGGTTTGACGCAGTCTTAGCCAATATCTGGGAATAAACGAAGCATCAAGCAAGGACAAACATGGGTGCTGGGAGGACGATGGGTCAGGTGAGAGCCGTGGGAGCTCCGAATCCCCCCCTGGCAGGTTGGTCGGGGCGCTGGGGTTGCCATCGGAGCTGCTGCGGTGGCCGGGGCTGCGGGAAGGAGGCAGGAAGCGAGCAGCAGGCAGGGATCTCGCCTTTCGTTCCTCTGCCTTCCCTCCGTGACAGGCCATAAAAGTCACGAGGCAAGGAGGAAAACAAGGAGGTGTCCAGAGTTCAAGCACAGCACCCCCGCGACTCCCGGGCCGCAGCTCCCGGCGGGAGCTGAAAACCCGGCGAACACCGTGGGATCTCGCTCCTGCGTGGGAGGCACCATTTCTGCGGGAAGAGGCTCCTGCTGCTGCTTGGCAGCCGAGCCTGGGACCGGGCCTGCGCTCCGGGCCCTCCCTGCTGCCGGCAGCGGGCGGGGGAGCGGGGGGCGGCGTGCGGGACGGGCGCTGCC
>VZTG01000658.1:0-11401 GCA_013397845.1 Melanocharis versteri | reverse complement strand
CGGCTCTGGCCCCGCTCCCGGGCCCGGCCGGCCACAGCCCCCCGACACGTCCGAGCGGAAGGTATTCTCCTCAATAGATAGATTTTTTTTTAATTCAATGGTAAGAATATGGGTGAAGGTCCTAGAGGGAAAGCCACACGAGTCGCTCGGTTTGTTCAGCTGGAGGAGACTGAGGTCAGTGCTCACAGCAATTCTGCAGCTTCCTCACGAGGGGAGGAGGAGGGGCAGGCACTGATCTCTGCTCTGTGTGACCAGGGACAGGACCCGAGGGAAGGGCTGGAGCTGTGTCAGGGGAGGGTTAGGGTTGATTTTAGGAAAAGTTCTTCACCCAGAGGGTGGTCGGGCACTGAACAGGCTCCCCCGGGCAGTGGTCACAGCACCAGCCTGACAGAGCTCCAGGAGCGTTTGGACAACGCTCTCGAGCACAGGGTGGGATTGTTGGAGGGTCCTGTGCAGGGCCAGGAGCTGGACTGTGTTATCCTTGTGGGTCCCTTTCAATTCCAGATATTCTGTGATTCTGAAATAACTGTGTCTCTCTCAAGTCTGGACACAGCACTTGTTTGCTTTGCCTTGCCTCTGGAGTGCACCTGACCCACCAGCCCAGGTGTCTGGACCAGCTTAAGAGTCAGAGGTGCTTTTTATTTTTTAAGCTTCCTTCATTATCCGAATCTCTTGTTTTCCCGCTCCTTAACTTCACGTGCATGAGCCCTTTGTGTTTCCTCTCAACAGGCAGCTGGGGGCTTAAGGAAAAGTGTTGAGATGTCCTAGGCTTGATAGGGTTACAGGATCCCAGGCAGCATTACATCCAAGATCGTCAAAAAAAGGTAAATTAACGAAACACCTGAATTCAGAAGAAATTGACCAGGACGTGGGTAGAAAAACTCCGTAGGCTGCATTAAAAAGCTGAATCCCCAGCTGCAATTCCTGGGCATTCCATCTCTTGTAGGTACACAGGTGCTTAAAGGGATACAGGATTTATGTGAGTGCACTTTGCCATGGTGTATATATAGACCTTTGCTCACCAGAATTGCAGAGTGTGCAAAGAATTATTTTAGACAGGTGGTTGAGGAAGGCATTACCTATATTAAATATTCTGTTTCCTCAAATTGATATCCAGAGTTGTCTCTTTGCTAAGCCTGGGGTTTTTTTCCTAATCATTTCCTGAGGCTTGCAGGTGTGTATCCTCCAGGACATGCTCTGAAGATTTCAGCAAAAGAGAAAGTGGGAGCTTGGCTCAACCACCAGAGAAACTCTGCAGCCCACACCCAGGCAATCCTGAACCCTCCTTTCCCTGCGAGACCCGTGTGGAGTCTCCCAGGCAGGAAAACTCCCCTCGGAAGTGGCACACTGAGAGCTCTCCCCAGCCAGCCACAGAATCATCCTCGTGCCTGCTGCTGCCTTCTGATTCAATTACTCCTTTCATTCGTTTGTGTGGGTGCCTTTTTTCAGCAGAGTGGGTCAGCTCCTGCAGCTGAGATTCCCATTCCACATCACTGCATTTACAGTCAGCAGCGAGGAAAAGGATGCTTCAAATTCCCAGAAGCTGACTCTGGATCATGTCTCTCTTTGGTTGGTGTCAGACCTCTGGGACATTATATAAATAGCTAATGCTTCTTCCCACTGCATTTTCTAAGTTCCCAGCAGCTGGCAGCAGGCTGGAGTTGGTCATCCTGACTGGAAAACTGCTCCTCTTCTATCCAGAAAAGGGCAACTCGTTGTCTGAGGTGGGCTTAATCTCTCCCCCTGTCCTTGGCACCTCCAGCAGCTGCAGAGGCAATTTTCTGTTTGGTTTTGTGAATCATATCTTTAGAGACTTTGCTTTCTCTGCCTGCTACACAGAGAGTTTGAGTGCCTGAACACATCTGGAACTCCTGAGCAGGAGAGGGCCTGTCCCATGCTGTGAGTATCCCAGGTGGATTGGGCTGCACTGTCTCTTATCTCAGCCCACCAAACTCTGGGCTGCAGCAGCTGAGTGCCTGGTATGCCCCTTTCCCTTCAAGGACATACCTCCTTGGGGTGTATACATGTATATATCCCTGGATATATATCCCTGGTATGTCCCTTCCCTGCAAAGAGGCCCAGCAGCACCAAGAGCAGGGCCCTGTACCCTGAAGTGCTCCTGCTTCCTGCAGTGCTTTGTGCTATCGTCAGGCTGAGAGGCAGTCAGGACATTAACCTCCCACTCCTCCCACTCCGACATCCTCCTCGTAAACATCCCGTCCCGCTCAAGTCCTGTGCTGTCACATCCTTTCTGCTCTGCAGCAGACACTATTCTGGGTTTAGTTCTACGTGCAGAGCACACAGCTGGGCATGCCAAAATCCAGGCAGGCAGCAGGACAGAACCTGGCAGTAACTTGGTTCTGCTGCTGACGTATCACAAGTACTGCAGAGGAGGGGAATTGTTTAAGGGTCTTCTTAAAACTAAAATCATGTGCTTGAGCCCTCCTTGGAAAGCCAGTTGGCTTCCCTAGGCATATTCAGCAGCTGTACCTTACTCCAAGCAGATGCAAACCTGTGTACATGGCATGAAAAACCTTGGTAATAATGGAAGGGAGCAGAACAGAGAGCTTGGAAACTGCAGCACAATAAGTTTACACAAGCAGCAAGTAAAACACCCATCCCCGGTGAGTCAGTCCTGGCCGTTTCCTTCATTTCCTCCAAGGCTCACTGTGAACATCCAGCGGTAGCAGCCCTTCTGAAATCCAGGCATCTCCTTTCCTGCCCCTTGTTTACAGCTTTCCCTCAGCAGGGAGCAGAGTCCCAGCCTCCAGCACTGCATTTTCACTGCAGCAAGCTGAGAGAAGCGCAGACCCTCCTCTAGCCTCAGCTCAGCTTTGGTACCGCAGTGCTCTTGTTGCTTTTTGTGCTTCTTGAGCTACAGCAGGTGCTGAGAAGAGAGGAAAAAGTGTCACAGTTGCACGATTCACTCAAGTTGTTTTTTTTTTTAAATCTTGAATGCAGCTGTATGGTTGCCAGAGGTTCTATGTCCTACAGCCATACCTTTGGATTCAGTTTGGTCGGGCAGAAAGGATGCAGTGGGGTATTATGTTGTTTTAAGTGTGCAAACCATCCCTCAGAGATACGGGTTGGAGCTTCCCTGCTTCAGATTAAGGTGTATCTCATGCTCGGATTTCCCCACGACAGCAGCTAGGGAGGATGACTATTTTTAGCTTTTGTTTCTTGGTTTGTTTACAGGAAGTTCTTCATTTGTGGGAGTGAACTTGGGTCTTAGTCTGAGAATCTGCACCAGTGCCAGTTGTGGATGCAGTTATAAGGGTGAACTCCTGCTGCTGTCTGGGAGAGGCATCATTTATCCCAGGAGTTCAAGAAACTATGGGCTTCACATAGACAGATACTGATTTCTGGGATCTTTCTGAAATTTGTTCAAGGAGATGTCCAGGTGGCTGTGACAGAAAAGTTTAGGAAAATACAGAACTGAAAAATAACTTCAGGTGGTATGGCTAAAAATGCTTTTCTATGCAAAACTCAGGTTATTGCTGACATAACCTGAGTTAATAACAGTAGCTCTGAGACAAAACCCATATTGTCAAAGAGCATGAACATCCCAAGAGAAACACGGACCAAAATGGGCTTCCCCCATTCCCTTCTCAAGTGCCTTCTGGGAATCTCAAATAGCCTGCAGCCAACAAGTGACCTAGATACAATGCTGTGTTTGCTCTTACGGAGTAAAATCAGGAGCAAAATAATCCACTTAAATTATATATCTTTATAATCCTTATTCAACTTCATACACTTTTTTTTTTTCATACAAAAAGCAGTAAGAACTCTTTGTACAAATGGATACCTGCATATGAGCCATGGAGGGATAGTTTTTTGTCATGATGAATTTATGTACCAGTTACAGTGAAGGTCTACATTGGATGGATGAAGTGTGAATGGCCCGTTTAGTGTGTTGTACAAATTTTTTCCAAAGTAATTGCAGTGCCTGTCCTGATGTGCAAGTCGGGCCATTGTCCTACACAGCCAAATTCCCCTTTTTTTACAGGGTCTGCCAGGAAAATTTAAACAAATGGACAAGGCTACAGACTGTCTTGAGACAAAGGCTGCTGTTAGAGGCACGAGAGTAAGGGATGGTCTGGAGAGTCCCTGCCTGTCAGCCATGAAAGGTGGTAAAAGAATACTTTCATTTGCACACATCCTGTAGCCTGGCATTGCCTAACAGTTCACTTGATCACAAGCTCCTGCCTGTTCTAAAAGGGACGGGGTGGTTCTGAACTTGTGGATGTGGGCCTGGGGGAGGCTGATGGGCTTTCCCAGCTCAATTTACAGCTGCAATCCAGACTGATATCAAGGAAAATGACTGCTCGTGCCACAGCTTCCGAAAGGTCTGGGCTTCACACATATAAATGGCAGTTTCCTTAACCTTCCCTGATTTTGGTGGAATTTGAGGGTAGGAATGGCCAGTCTCAAACAGCAAAAGCAGGCAAAATCACCTCAGATGTTATTTTAGTTTTGCTGAGGGTGTAAATAATGTCAGCTGAGCAGAAGGCAAGACAAACTACTGCTCAAAGCATTAGCTACAAACCAAAGAAGAAAAATATCCCCACAACGTTATCTCCTGCTCAAGATTTCATATCAATAACTGCAGCAAAACATGACTCAAAACTTCACATCTATTTGCTTATATACTGTTTTTCAAAAGACAGAAGGAAATAGTTTAAAAGTTAGTCCAATTCCATTAAAATCCTTTTATTCGGGATTAATAAAATATGGATTTCTTGCACAAGCAGGAAGCTCCTTTGAATAAATACTGGGGAAAAAAGGAGCTATACGAACAGGGTTATATTCTCTGAAGCAGTTACCCAACCTTTAATGATACATACTGTGGTTAAATCAACCTGTTTCCTGCTCACCAGCAGCATTTGGCAGCTCAGTGATGGAATTTTCAGTGGAATAGTAGTAAGCTCTTACATTTTTAGGAGGATTTCGCTCAGCCAAACTTGGAAAAATTACATTTGATACATCTAATGCAGTATAACTTTTCTTCTGTTGAAAATACGGCTTTTTAAGCCCTATTCTCACCTGATTAATATATGGAGATTTATATGGAAGTGTCTGTGCAGGTAAGTAACACAAGCTTGAACTAAAAGGAGTTTTTTTCCAAAATATATAGTGCAGGAAAAGGATGGTTTATGACCAAGAACATTAATGAGGGCATTCTTTCGTACTTTACACTGAATGTCATTAGTGTCTTTTACTGAATAAAATTATTGCAGTAATTTCTGGCCTGGAGTCCACACACATCAGGAGGTCCATGGGCTACCTGAGGAGTATCCACAAATGATACCCAGGAAATACAAAGCAGTATCTGTGAACAAGGATCCAAAAAATAAAAGCAGGTTGAAAAACCTCAGTGTTTCATACTATTAAGATGCCTCCAAAAGGACAGGAAGACATTATGGAGAAAAAAAAACATGTACTGGGGGAATTAATAGTCAAAGAGGAAGGGAAGAAAGCTTTTAGTGGGCTTTGCCTCCTCTTCATTGTCCAAAGTTTTAATTTTTGGTAATCCAGGTTTACAACATTGACATATCCAGAAATACCACACACTAATTTTGGAAAATCTTGATGAAAACTGGTTATGCAAACATTTCCAAAGAGCTGTTCTTTTACAGCAGTCAATATAGGCAATTCCAAGCTCAAGTACAATTTCAAGGAAATCTTTGGGCTTACCCTTTTTCTGCCCTGAGATGCTCCATGCAGAGGATACCCCAAGTTGCTTGTTCCTGTCAGGTGTCTCTCCCAGACTGAAATCCCCAGTTGCAGCTCCCAGGGAGCCCCTGGGAAGCAGCTCTTGGTTTCCTGTGGTGCTTTCCATTTCTGTGTTGTGTGATTCTGAACTCTGCAAAAAGCTGGATTTTTCCCCAGATCCTTCTGTTGCAGCTAAATCCTTGTGCAAACCTGAAGCAGAGCCCTCATGCTGCAGTAAATTGTTTCACAGCCACGTGCAGGTAATTGCTGGATTGGAGTCTCAGCCTTACCCTTTACCTGCACCTTACACACTGATGTTTCCCCTCCTTCCTTAAGAGTGGGGAAAAGCCTAAAGAGAGAGGATCCAGGATAATGAGTGTTTTCTCCTTTTCCCCTTTGAGAAGTCCAGGAGAACATTACTGGGACTCTTAAAATACTCGCACTCCATTTGGAAATGCTAAAAGCAAGAACTTCATCAGAGTCTTGCTCTGTACTTTTCTCATCTATATGTGTATTGATGGCAGTGACTTAAGTTGGGCTGGGGGGGTGACACTCAAAGGCTTCTGTAGAAATTATTTTGAACAAACCAATCAATTCACTACCAGAACATCTAGAACACTTCATTCTGCCTTTCTGTTGCCTTCAGATTCAGGTAGGCCACTTACCCCGTGGTCATTTCTTCAGGCTTTCTGCTCCAACTGTGAATTTTAGAAATAAATTTCTGTGAAGAAAAGTTAGAATATGGACAAAGTCACACCACTGCAGGCACTCTTACTCTAGTCCAGAGCTGCTGAACTAGTTGGGACCTCTACAAAATTGAGCATGGACAGCAGAAATGAAAGCAGCATGCTGCCTTGAAGGGGCTTGCCAAATGTTCCTCTGGTTCCAGCTGAAAGGGAGGATGTGGCTGTGGAGGAGCTGCACATGTGCAGCTTTTTCCCCATGCAGGCAGCTGCATCACATGAGTGTGTGCAGCCAGGTGGGAGGATGACACTCAGGAGCTTTCCCCTGTGCTCAGAACAGCTGCCTCTGCCCCAACCCCATCCTGCCCATCCCTCCACACTCGGAAACCACTGTGTCAGGAAGTTGCTTCTTCATAGCTGAGATCCTCACATGATAGTGTCCATTTAAGTGTTGTTACTTGTGTAGGTCAGTAGTAATGACTCAGACCAGCCCTTCACTTTCCTTCCTCTTGTTGGCTAGACACAAAATCCACCCCACAAATTAATCTGTCCCATTCACCAGTAAAGAGGATCCCCTGTTAAAAAATTGCACACAGAAGTCCTTAGTTTGTATTAAGGTCCTCTTGAATAGCTGGGAAATCAAGCACATAAAAGTTCAGAAATCCCAAATTCTTCCTGCATTCCAGATGTAGCGTTTGGGACTTTTGTTTCGGTTCTCTTGGTGGACAGAGTTACACACACTAGTGTAGCTTTTAACAAGATAAACACAGTAATTTTTCATCCTAAGTCTTAGTTTTTGCAGAAGAGGATAAACAAAACTAAAATGTGCTTCCCTCTGTGTTCAGTGTCTTTGCACAAGTCCTGGAGGTGGAGATCTCCGAGCCTGGATGTGTGATAGTGTAGTGCCCCCTCATGGGAAGCTGTTCCTGACGCGATTCCTGGCTGCATCCAGGGGAGAGAACATGGTCCCGTTGTGTTTGCTGTACCTACTCGTCTGTGTTGGTTTTTGTCACACCAGCAGGTTTAGAGAGCAACTTCCATTTTCCTCCCTCAGATATTTTTTGTTAGGATTGGGCACTGGATTACTGTTAAGGCTTTCTGTAAGAGTGTTCAAGAAACATCCACCATTTTATTGTAGTTTCAGCTTTTAAAAAAATAAAAATCTCTGGGATTTTAGCCACCCATGGTGGCTTTCCTGGAGTCCCTAAACTTACATAATATGAGTCCTGTAATTAGATAACCAATCTCATAATAGAAAAATGAGAACATATTCCTGAGTCACTTCCATGATGTTGGCCTGTTTTATACTGAGAGAGGATTCCCTGTGCCCCTCACCCCCCTAACTTCTGGAAAAAGCAACCTTTCCCATAGGATGGATTGTAAAGATGGATGTGAGCTTGCAAAGAAATACAGTCATGCACACAGGGTGGGGAAGCATTGTTTGTTTGGAGTTCTGGTGCTGTTGTTGGAAGGGCAGACAGAAGCAGGATTGTTTCCTATGAGCAAAGGCAAATTTTTCATGAATTGATCTTTTGTCCTTACACAAAAAAGGCCTTTTTTGTGATTCACACTGTGTGATATTTTTAGTTTTCTTTGCATTTAGTTAAGAATGGCACAAGAATAATCCTGCAAATAAAACATAAAAGCAGAATGACCCTATAAAAAGAGTGGGGTTTCTGCCTCAGAAAAAAAAACTTGCTGCATTACTGTGGAGGCTCAGGGTGTAAAGTGGCTGAGGTAGGGGCCACATCCTTGGCCTGTGGTCAACGTGCATTGCCACAAACTCTTCTTTCTCTTCTGAAATTTTCACACCTCCTGAGACATGTGAGTTGAAGCCCCCAGGGAATCTGAGGATAAACAAAAACAAAGACTAAAAGGTTGTTTAAAAGCTACCTTGTCACAATTGTGAGTAGATGTTTGATGTTCCATTCCTGAGACCTCCCCCTCCCTTGTCAGTGATTCTCAAAAAAACCGACATGACCTCTTAAGGCCCATCATCTTAGAAGGGTACTCACATCCAACCCGTGCTACCTCTGTGCCCTGGAGCATTGTCAGATTGTTCTCTGTGATTTGGGGAGTCGTGCCTCATATTCCCTGCAGGTCTCCCAGCAATGGCTTGGGTATCTTTGCCTTTATCCCACCTCTGGTGCTGGAATGCCTTCCTGGCAGAACTCGCAGTGAGCACGTTCCATTCAGGGCTTGGTTTCCTGCTCAGGTGCTTTCATTGATGCTGAGTAAGGAAGGGGTGAATCCTGGCTCCAGCTCTTCTCACAAGGAGCAAAGAGATCGGGCTTTTCTTCAAGGGTCAACCAGCTGATCCTGAGTCGGGTCAGAATTCCCAGCAAAACCCTTTCCACATACATGCCCTATGGGAACATGCGCAGATTGTTTCAGCCTAGGTACCCATTCATCAATGCAAAAAAACACTAACTCTATGTCCTATAGGTACTCCATTACAATAAGATGTCCTGGTGGTTTTAATTACTCCTGATGGACTGGGAAGGTCGGAATGCCTCTCTATCTTGGGAGTATTCTCTGCAGTGGATCCCAAAAGAGCCATGTGGTCTGGGGTTTTTTCCAGTGCCTGAGGTATCTTACGGCCCTATATCATCAGATGGTGGAGAGATGACTCTATAATCTTGCTGTGAGACTGGCCCAGCCCACCAACATTTCAACAGGAACAAAAGTGCTCTAAAGAATATAAAGTGGCTGCTACTTCTCTGCTTGGGAGCAGGAGAAAGGTTGGTTGCAGGAAGGAGGTGCCATGTGACAGAAATAGCACTAAAAGGTCTTGCCAGCATTTACCTGCTCAACAACTGCAGGTTTCTTTGAAAGGAAAGATCAAAGTTTTCTATGCAAATAATATTTTGAATTTAAATGCCTGCATTGAAATCAGGATTTGTAAAGCTATAGTAGCTTTGTTATCCAAATGTGAAACTTTTTACTTATCACCCATATGTTTAATGATCCATGTGACAGGCATGGATGGTTTTTAGTTTATTTTTGAAGAGGGTAGATGGATTTTTGCATTCCAAAGGCGAAGGGATATCTTGGCAGTCCATCCTGTACTGAGAGGACATGGTGATGTCCAATTAATTTCTGGTGCAGGGGGGTTTCACAACCTCCCAGATAATCTTTTCTAGCTCTGGATTATGCAGAGAAAGCTTTTGCAACATCTAGTCTTTTTCTTTTCTCCTGTATTTTCTTTCCTGGAAATTAAGTCGGTCAGATCTTATCTCTGTCCTTCCAGCAGTGTAATCACCGCATCTCTTAATAGCAACCTCTCGTGTACTGCAACAGCACTATCATGTCCTGCCCTATTTCCAGCCTTCTCCTCTAGACTCAATAAACCTAGGTTCCTGGTTTCTTCCCAGAGGTTTTGCAAACCTCTTATCACTGCAGATGTGCTCCCACACCCAGCCTGCCCCAGCCTGGCTGTTTGCTGTTCCCTGTCCCATGCCAGTGGTGGCTTCTTGCTTCTCCCCGGCCGTGTGCTGCTGCACCCCCTTCGCTGTTCCCGGTGGCTTCCCGCGGTGGGGTTGGCCAGGATTCCTGCGTGGGCGTGGGGGGCCCTGCCGGGCCAGGTGCTGGGAGCAGGTGCCAGGCCCCCAGGCCCTGCCGAGCGCAGGAACCGGCATGTGCAGCTCGCTCCTCGTGCATCCCAGCCCCGCCAGGAAACCAGAGTGCCTGTGGGACTCCGGGGCTTTGTCCTCAATTCCCGGGATCAGGAAGTCACCAGCTCTCTCCTCGGGCTCCCAGATGACAGAATCAAAGAACGGTTTGGGTTGGAAGGGGGCATTAAAGCTCACCTTGTTCCACCCCCTGCCATGGACAGGGACACCTTCCACTGTCCCAGCTCCAAGCCCCATCCAACCTGGCCTTGGACACTTCCAGGGATCCAGGAGCAGCCACAGCTTCTGTGCCAGGGCCTCACCACCCTCACAGTAAAGAACTTCTTCCTGATACCTAATCTAAATCTACCTTCTGTCAGTTTGAAGCCATTCCCCCTCATCCTGGCTCTCCAGGCCCTTGTAAATTGTCTCCATCCTTCTTGTAAGACCCCTCTGCATATTGAAAGGCCACATAAGATCTCCCTGGAGCCTTCTCTTCTCCAGGCTGAGCAACCCCAACTCTCTAGGCCTGTCCTCATAGGAGAAGTTATTAATTTCCAATTGATTTCTGGTAATCTGCTTTGGAGATTCTCTTAGGGGGAATAGGTTCCCATCTTCTAAGGAGTGTGAGGAATTAAGGAGGAAGGGCTGCCAAAGAACAGGTGTAAGTCCTCTCCTTCATTTTAGGAGCACCAGCTTCCAGGATCAGCTGGAGTTATGTAGCCTCCTTGTATCAGCTACTTCAGTGGAAATCATGGTCACGTGCAGTGTTACAACACCAAATCCTTCCAGTCTAAGAAGTGCAAACAGTATCTAGAGAGCTCGTTATTACCAATATTCTAACTAATACTTTATTATGAAATTGGCGCATTCTGCCGTCATTTATTTCATTCTCTTCCCAACACCCAAATCATCCTTATATCATTCCCATGTTCCTAACAGATTCAGTGACCCCAAACCAAGTATTTTATCCTACTGCCTGGACAAGATATTGCATAAAATGCCAAAGAGCATGGACAAGGCAGTCTCTCCCCGCTGATCCTCCCGTGGGGATGCCAGTAAGAGCTCTCTGCTGCACCTGGCCACTGCTCCCTGGCTCTAGGACCATTGATTCCTGGCTATAGGAGCATTGATCCCTGGCTATAGGAGCATTGATCCCTGGATATAGGAACCTGCTCATCTTTGATTCCTCTGTGTGTATTTGATTGGAATGAGACAGTTGGTTCCTAATGGGCAGCTGACAGTGGGATAAAAAAGTCTTATTTCCTTCAGAAACTAGAAGAAAAAAACCTCCCTAAGCCTGTCAAAAGTACACCATGAAATTAATCCCCCAATCTGAAAATATATATTAATAAAATCAAAGAGAGCTTCTGAACTGTAAGGGACAGGCGAACG
>VZTG01000657.1:321432-348096 GCA_013397845.1 Melanocharis versteri | reverse complement strand
GCGTATTTGCATGCCAGTTTTCTTCCAAATATGCAGTCAGGATTCAAAAGAGGAACATTTCCAAAGAGTGTTGTCAAGATAAAAATCAGATTTTCTGGTACTGCAAGATGGAGAAAATTATTAATTGAAATGCATTTTTAGAAGTTCCCTCTAAGTAGAGCTGAAAATAATTTTACAAAAACAAAAGAAACAATACAAATCGGCTTTTACGTCAGATTTATGTTCTCCATTTGTCATTTGTGTAGCTCGGATAGTTTGGTTAATGACTGTTACTTTCATTCAGATGGGCATGCCCTGACAAACTCCCTTATTTCTTCATCGTTCGGCGACCTTGTTGTGTGTTGGGTTGACTACATTTCAAAAGAAGCTTAATATTTTATTTAAAAAGCCTGTTCCAACTGAGTTAATAAAATGTGAGAACATTGTTATGCGATGGAATCCTATTCTGAGCCCTTTTTCTTTTTGAAGGGAGATGATGTGGTCTGAGAGGCATTAAAGCAGTGACCAGATGCAGCAACCTCAAGCCAGAAAGGCACTCTTCCATGTGTGCCACATCATTGCTACATGGTGGATCACTGAATGGATCACCACTGCAGAGAGCTGCCGGCAATGCCCCAGCTGCTGCACTGTCTTCTTCCTGACTGAACCAACCTAGAGGTTAAATCCCACATAGGAGCTATAAAGCCACTGTTTCTGGTTGTATCTCAGTTTATTGCAGCGCATTGTCTCACGGTGGGGAGATACTTCCTGCTCACTGAGGCTTTATGGCAGAGCAGTCCATTCCTCAGACCTTGGAACATCTCCTAGTGGCTTTGCTTGGGGATTGCTCTTCTTAAACCATCAGAGACCTCTTGCAGAGATCAATTCTGTCTTTGTACTTATTCTGCAACTGGTCAAACACTTCAGTTGTTGTTTGTCTGGAGATTTACCATGGTTTTTCCATCAGATTATTGTCCAGCTATCAGAAATCTACAAGAATCGGGCAGAGCACATTGGCCTGGATTGGAATAGGCACCGTCTATGATATCAGGGTATCAGCCTTCCCCATTGTCTCCTTTCTCCAAAAAGGGACAAAGAAAACACAACTTTTTTCATGTTCTTTTTTATATATATGCAAAAAAACCCTGCTAGGTAAGCACAGTTTTCCTGAGATTGTTTTTTTTTTGGCAAAGCTATGTATGCTGAAAGCAGCAGAATGTTCACAGAAATTCAGCTATGACTATAAATCTGTCAGTGCTTCATGTGTCATGTCCTAGTCTGCTTAATTTCATGAAGTAAATGAAAAACCCCAGTGGGTAAAGGCTTTACTAAATTTTGGAGGGACATTGATATTTGTCAGGTACTTAATTATTACTCTTTCAAAGTTAGTCTGTAACATAGAGTCTAGTATAAAAGAAAGAGAAGCACTTCTGAATGCCAGCTGAGTTATTGAAGCTTAAGATAGATATTACACAAAATATTCCAGCTGCTTGCTGTCAAACTGTTCATTTGTGCACTGCAGTCTCTGCTTAACTTTTCCTCATTTGGGCCACCTGCCTTTTCAAAGTGTTTTATGTGTAAGATAAGTCCCTGGAGGAGATTGCACAAACAACCCAAGGAAATATGGTGTTATTCTCCAGACTTATACAACAGCTTCATTTTCCTTCATCTTGTCCATTTGGCACAACTATTGTCTGGGAAATCTGCTGTCATAGATGAGAGCTTCCTTTGCTGACTGTAGACTGAGGACACACTGGTTCCCCGCATTTTCTTTGCACACAGCCCTGAAGTGGTTTGTCTCCCATTTGGCTCACCTGTCTCATCAGGACCAGTAGAGGTTTTTGTCACTGATTCAACTAAGCATAGGCTCATGGACTTCATCTTCCTTCTAAGGTTTCCCTGGTAGGATATTTGATTTTAGCTGTCTTTTCCCATGGTGGCTCGCTCTTTCTCTTTCGTTTTGTTGAGGTTTTTAAAAATCCTCTTCCCCCCACCATACTCAAAATATAGAAAAAAAATTACAAAATAATATCACTCCCTGGTGTGTGTTTGTGGAGCAATGGGGAATCAGGAACTGACTGACTTAGATGACACAAAAATGTCTTGTAGGTTTTTGGATTTATAGTAATACACTTTAAAAAAATGTTGCATGGCTTGATTTCCCCTCTGGTTGTTCTTGTTAGTGGATTGCTACAATTGCAGAGGGAACATTCTCTTCTGACTGTGATTCCTTACCCATTAAAGAAGGGAAATCACGCTGCTCTGTAGACTCAGCCTTCCTTCTCAAGCTGTACTGCAATTACAGGCATGGTGTGAATAGCCACTGAAACACCAAAAAATGTCCCTGGGTAACTCTGTACCTGTCATTCCTGGGGCTCCATTTTCCTGTGTAAACCATGTCATTGCCTTCTAGAAAGAAGGCAAAATCTGGTTCATAATTTCTTCCCATCCTCAGTTACTGCTACTAGGTGTCTGACAACTGTCATCTCCAGGAAAACTTCCCATCCACTTTTGCATCCCAGGTATCTTCAACCTCTTCAGCACCTACTAACAAGGTGATACCTCGGGAACACACTGACAGTATTATACTCCTCTCCCAAAGACAATTAGTCTTAGCAGTACTTAAAGACTGGTATGTAAATTACATTACTCTGGAGTCTTGAACTTTTTAGTAAAGTAGGTATTTGCTGCAGGCAGTTGCAGTACAAGTCAAACCAATTTATTTAATGTAGATTAATAATTTGATACAATTATTTTCCAAGGACACTTACTAGGGTTATTTTTGAATGTTCAGTCATTTCATAGCCCCAAATATAATGTATGATGAAAGTAGCTGGATTTATAATTTTAAGCCATTTTTGTTTAATTTCAACTCCTTTTTTTTCCAAGCAGAGACTCTACAAAGATGAGCAGAGGTCACATCATCAGCTGTTGGCTGTAACATTGTCCCCTTTCTTCTAGTTCAGCAAGCTCAACCCCCATAAATCTCCTTGATCTTGAAATACACAAAAGCACACTGAAAGCTAAAAGAAAAACTTGAGCATTTAGCTGTCTTGGAAATGTACTCCCAAATATATATTCTGCAAGATTTATCTTGCAAAGCTTGTTAAGCAGGCATGTTCAGTACTGGGCACCTTTTGTCTGGTGGTTTAAGTAAAGAGACATTGGTTCCACTGAGAGAAAATAGTAAGTAAAGACTACTGACAAAATAGCTGACCATATATGTGCACTTCTTTAGGAATAAGGGCATATATATGAATTTCTGTAATTGTGGATAATCATGGAATCACAGAATTGTCATGGTTGGAAGGGACCTCTGGAGATCATCCAGTCCAACCCCCCTGCCAAGGCAGGGTCACCTCGAGCAAGTGAGGCAGGAACACATCCAGGTGGGTTTTGAATGTCTCCAGAGAGGGAGACTCCACGAGCTCCCTGGGCAGCCTGTCCCAGTGCTCTGCTACCCGCAACGTAAAGAAGTTCTTCCTCATGTTGAGGTGAAACTTGTTGTGTTTTAGTTTATGGTCATTGCTCCTCATCCTGTTACAGGGCACAACCGAAAAGGGTCTGGCATCAGCGTACTCATATGTTAAGGAAAATCTGCCTGCTTCTTCATCACATAAACATATTTATAATCTGTCGCTTTCATGAATGTTTGCTTGTTCATGAGGATATGTGTTTGCAGCAGCTACTGAGATCAATCAATAGGTTAGGTCAGATAATCTGGGTTGGTAACAGCGATTCAATAATATTCAGCCCTGTGAGTCTTATCTGGCCATAAGATGTATACTGAGCATGTTGGGGAAGCCTCCGTGTGTCTGCTCTCCTCCACCTTGTGCACAGAATGGGAAGCAGCACAAAAATGCAGGCTCACCAGGCTCGCAGCCTGGATCCCGTGAGACACTGACAAGATCCACCTTATCTGTGCCCCTTTTTCCTTCACAAAGGCTCTGCCACATTCTTTCAGAAAGACACTTCAGGCACATCAGAGAGCCAGCTGCTGGCTGGATAAGTTGTTCCAGCAGTGAGAGCTGGCTCGGGGTGGCCGGATGTATGCCCATCACATTAATTAAGAGATCAGTGCTGTCACTGGGTGATGGGTGTGTCAGGCTGCTTGACAGAGAGTGCAGATGCCACACATGCAGTTACCACATGAACATCCTGTCACCAGATAGATGTTGGGCCATGTTTTTGCACCCTCTATCAGAAGCATCCCTCTTTGGCATGAGCATAGACCCTCCTTTCCATGAAAGCTCTTCTGGTCAGGATTTCTGATATCTCCATCACTATCATACCTTTTCTGCATTAACTCAGAAGCAAAACTCATTCCCTTGATCAATGCTGAATGCAGAGTGCACCCATCCATCTCTTATTTCTTTCTCCTATTTTTGTTTTCATATTGATCTCTGCTACCACAAGAAGGTCTGCGAGATGTAGGCATGATATTATGAAGCTGGAAGATACAGTCACATTTCTTCATCCCTGGAGGCACTCTCAGCAGTGTGCAAATGCTAAAAAAGGATGAAACCTCAGGAAAACCAGTTGATGTTTCAGTTCAGGTTATGACATATACACTAAAAGTAAAAGTCTTATCATGATGTGTTTTCAGGACAAATCAATACCCAGGAATTCCTATGAAAGAGGTGAAGGACATGGGAGGATTACAGTAGGAATTGTGGCCTTCAGGAGGGGAAGAGAAAAAGAAAAGGAGTCCCAGCAAGAGGGAAGGAAAGAAAATAAGGATGACAATGCTTAGGAGTTTTCACAAACAGATGTAACTACACCTTTCTGTCTAATGGTCTTGGAAGGCTTTATTGCCAATCACTTTTCTAATTCCTTTTTGAGCAAACTTGTACTTTCAGCTTTCTCAACACCCTTTTCAGCAAGCTGTGGCAATGAATTCCACAATTTAGGAACAGCTTGTGAAGTATTTCGGTTTTTTTTAACTTGTCACCTGATCATTTCATTCAATGTCCCTCAGTTCTTGTACTGTGAGAAAAAGTCAATGATTACTCCTCATTTATCTTCTCCATGGTAATCATAAATTTATACATTTATATATTTTTAAAATTTTATTTCATGTAATTTTGTATTTGTTCTTGTTTCACTATATCCTTTTAAACATTGATTAATCAAAGCTCCATGAAGTTTTCTAGGTGTGAGTGCATTGCAGACTTTGGCAAAGACTTATTGATGTTTTCTATTTTCTACTCCTTTCTTACTAGTTTTTCACCTCTGCTTTCCTGTTTTGCGGATGCTGAATAGTGAACTGATGTTTTCTGGAATTAGTCAGAAAAAGAATCAGTTTCTCTTTCATGGATAATAGTTGCTGATTAGAGCATAATGAGGTGGAGAACTTCAGAACTGAGGTGCTTTAATCTAATGCAAAAACAGAGACAAAAGTGTGGAAAAGGAAACAAGGGTGCATACAGTCATAGGAAAATATGTAATGCAGACTTTCTTCCTCAGCTCTTCTTCAGAAAGAACAGGTAGCTGTAGGAGAGGAAGCTACAGAGAACCAAGTTGCAGTGAGAGGTAAGAGATGACCAAGACGTGGACCATACAATGTCTCTTCTCACATTTGGGTGAAGAAGACATCATCAGTGAGGAATAACAGCATTTGCTGTAATTCTTGATGAGGACAGAAAACAATCAAAATGCTGCCATTGTGAAAATGGTGGCATTTCAGTCGAGATAGGAGGAGATGAAAAGGTGAGAGAAGAAATGATGCAGCTATTCAGCACGCAACTACACCAGGGACCAGTTATCAGAGGGGCCCAGGTGCAGCCTAGGAAGATGGGGGAAGCAAGGGTTGAATGTCAGCAGCTGGCAGGATAAACAGTCTCATTCTGATTATTGCACTGCTGCCTGCATTGAGCACACAGCCCCACTAACAACAAATGCAAAACTAGAAGACAAGTCCCCAGTTTCCTTTCTGTTATTTTTTTAAATTGTGAAAAGATGAAAATAATTATTTTGATTAAAATTTTCCCTGTGTTTGTTGAAAGCGAGGTTATTTGCATGTAATATATGAATTTACAGCCGTTGTTGCCTTAAGAGGCTTCCAGCAGTTCTGTCTTAGAATATTTCATGTGAAAATTCATGTGCTCCAAGCATTATTAATCTTTCTTGCCCTTACGGGATTATGATGCACACGTTTGCTTTATGCAATCTGAATAGTTTAATCTTTTCAGTCCCTCACAAGAAGATGACCATTGGTCAAAGAGTTATTTATATTTCCCTGTTACCCCAAGAATGTCTAAATTCACCTGTTTTAGCCTGATTAGTTTAGTAAAAATTGTTACTAGACAGAATGAAGGGTAGATCGTTTCTCCCTCTTTAGTTATAAATCTTATTTTTCCTCATTTATTATTTTTAATTAAATGACTGATTTGGTTTCAGTTAGTTACTCTTGGTTACTTCGAGATCTCAGGGAAAAAAATAGATCTTGAAACCCTGAAGAAAAAGGAACAGTTTTATGGAAATAAATGTCTTTTTTTTTTTTCCAGATATCTTTGCCTTAAAATAATTGTTTAGCATAATGTGGCAATCTCCAGAACGGTCAAGTCAGTGAATTACAAAAGAATATTTGGGAAATGTGATAAATGTACTCATTAGCAGACTTAAAAAGCATATTAAAAGCAGACTTAAATGGGGGAAGGGAGCCAGCACTGAAGAAAATAATAGCATCTTTGGAAACTTGTTTATTCTGTCCTCTTATATAAGCAGATCACAGTGGAAAGAAGCAGTTTCTTCCAAACAAAAGCAAACACCACACTGTTTTCCAGAAAAATGCAGAATTACAGCAGGTTTCCCCAGGGTCTGGAGAGTGTCTGATTTGTCCCACTACTTCACCGGAGGTCTCGCGCAGAGATAATGAATGGCCCTCACAGTCCCCTGGCAGTGTCCTCTGGGCACCAGAGACAGAAAATCTTAGAAGAGGGAAACCTATCGTGTCTTGCTGGCAATTTTCCCCCCTTCCATCTGGTGAGAACAGCAAAGACAACTCGGTGGTTCTCGTCCCTAAGCGTTGAGAAGCAGCAGTCCGCGCTGGTGCAGCATTACATGCTTGGGCCCCAGCAGAGCTCCCTGCAGGACAGTGCACTGCGCTGCTGTGTGCTCAGCCCTGGCAGTCCTGAGCCCACACAGTCCACCCAAAGGAGATGCTTGGTACGGGCTGAAGCATCCAGCAAACCTGAGTGTTTCTGCTTCCTGTGAATATACGTCTGTGTTGGATGAGTCTGATCTGGTAACCCAGCTCGCTTCCGTATTTAACAGGTGTTGTAGACCAAATTTTGATACCTCGGAGCACTAGTCACATGCACACTATTACAAATGGCGGTGAAACAGCAGAAAAAGTCTGCCTGCATCTCCTCCAGTGCTGGGGTCAGACTCTGTCTGTGTCCAGATCAAGAGGCTGTTACGCTTGCAGAAGCTCCCCTACACAGGCAGAGACTCTGGAGAAATTATGAAGTCTCTTGGGCCTCCATGAATTCAAGCGCATAAAATAAGATGCTAGGGAAAATCTAAAGTTCAATGCTTTTTTTTTCCTTAAGACAGTTATGTTTCCACTTCACTTGTTATTTGAATCATGCCTTGACTACTTTTAAAATCACCTCTTGCACAGCAACCTCATCTCGCATTCTGATTTCAGTCATCTTCTAAGTCAACTAAAAGCTAGTGGCTGCTGTTTCAGGAACACACAACCCTAATTGCTGTCCCTGATAGTGAGGAGCTCGCCTTTTTTTCCACATGGATACATTTGGAAATCACAGCACACTTACATAAAATTGTTATCTTCAAAAGACAAGAAGACTTCCCTCAAGAAGTCATGTCAAAGACTTAATCAGTGTAAGAAATCACATCATCCTGAATTGCTCTTCAGTGTGGCAAAAGTTTCTTCTAGGCCAACCCAGTAAAAAATGTCAAATCAGACAAGGGTTGTACTAATTTTATTTGGCAGTTCTCTGCAGAACATAAGGAGGTAGACCTCTGCTCTATATTTATTTTATTGGAAGGAGTGGGAAGATTGTCACAGATCAAATTCTTCCAGCTGCTCTCTTGGGAAGGCACCACTCCTTCTGCAGGGTCTATGGAGCTGTAAGAGCACTGGGCATACAAGTAAGAATAAATAATATATAATAATTACTTGTGATTACTTTCAGTATTCATCTGTTTGTACAGTACAAGCTAAACTTTCAACTGTCATCAGACAGTAAGCAGAGTGTTTTTAAAAATGTCTGCTGGAGACGTGGCTGCAAAACTACCTAATACCCATTTTCCCTAAAAGTGTGATTTTCCCCTCCCCATATTTCACAGAAATACGCCAATTTTTTTCACATGTTCAATACGGAACAGGCATAAATAGCTTGGGTTTGTCTTGTTTTGATAATTTCGTTTAGGTTGCATTGTTTTCATTCACATAATTTTGACTCATTAAGTTTATAATAGTGTTATATTTATCAGCACATGTACTAAATATATTTATATTTTATGTTTAGACTTTATTAAGTGTTTCAGTAGAATCAGAATAAAGTATGTAACATATAAAATAATTTAAATTCAGAATTTAAGCTTTTATTATTTTAAGCAAATTTAATTTTTTGATATAAAATACAACCTCTTTTTGCAACTTTTTACTACCCACCAAAAGATACTGAAGACCAGGCCAATTTTTATCATGCATCCTTTCCGCAAATATTTGGAACTTTCTGAGAAACTGCTTCTTCCGAAATAATCTTTACATTTAGGACCCTCATCTGCTGAGGAGCCTCTGCCTGTGGCTGAGGCCCCTTCTAGGCTAAAGACACAGTTACAAAAATGGTTAGTATTTATTTTTAATGTGTTCATTGCAAATCTCTTTGACTTGCATGTCTGTCATTTTGGAGACTGGGCTCAGATACATCTAATAATAAAGAGAAGTACAATCCCTTACACCTACAGTTGTCTGTTTCCCTCTCCAATATTGGTGATGTTTTCCACATTCCAAAAGTTAGCATACGCCACAGAATAAAATATCGAATTTCCAGTCCCCGTGCTCCCTACACCATCTCTGTTAGTCCATTTATTTTTAAAATTATTTCCACTTCTATTCAATTTCAGATTTGAATGCAAATAGAGCCTTTATTTCCTGTTCTTTTCTATGCCTATAATTGAAAATCAAAACTCAGTTCTTTGCTCAACTTCAAGAATTCTGAAGCCTGAAAGAATGGAAATTAAACTGCAAAGAAATTTCTGCATATGGTCACCTTATTTAACAGGGATTCAACTTTTTAATAATCCACAGCGTGATTAGATAATTAAGGAGCAAGGAAAATGTGAAAGAGCAAACAAAAAATGATAGAGACCAATTACCAAAATGAAACAGACTAATGCATCCTAAGATGAATGATGCTTACTTAAAAATGGTGTTTTATTGAACCAGGCAGAACGTGACCTATATTGGAAACAGAAGGAATTATAGTGATTATGTTGGGATAATGTCAAAAAGCAGCTTGGCTGCATTATTAAGCTTGAAAGAATCAGCTGCCACTATAAAATGCATTGCTAAACAGACAAGGACAGTAAAAAATTATCCAAAGGAAAGTGAGGGAGTTGAGAGGCCATTTTGTCACTGCACTGTCATTGTGCAGGCATTGATCATCTGTCTTGCTGAGGACAGTCCAGGGAGGTGGGGAATGCCTGTACTCTCAGGAAACCAAATCAAGCCTTGGCACAAGGACATTGTGGGAGCATCCTATCCGATCCTACTGAAACCCAGGTAGCAGCTCGAAAATCAATGCAGTTGACAGGATCCTGCAGCTGGATCAAGGTCCTTTGGGAAGAGGCAAGTCCTTTTCACCTGCAGGGACGGTCTCGTGTTGTGCTGTTTGCTGTCTCGCTGTTTCTAACCACGCAAACAGTTGAATGCAGATGTTGTTTGTTAAAGATGCTGAGAATACAAATATACGAATATACTCATAATACAAAATATACTCGCATAAGGTGCCAGGGTGAGAAGGGCAACTACAAATGAAGATTGTTTCAGTCTTGGTTATGCCTTTCCTACCCCTGCAATGCTAGTGGAGCTGCTCAGTTGTGGCTAAAATTAGTTTTTAAGCTAAAAGAAATGAAGGTCATTGCAGGGACATATATATCACTGTCGTCTATGCTTGCCATTTATGTGTCTGTATTTTAAAAATTGTATTCTCAGGACTGAGAGATGCTAAACAAATAAACAACAACGGAAGAACATGCCCCAGGCCACCTTTTGCTTCTAGAAGACAGATGCAAATTTTAACTACTTCATGGGGGATTTAATGTGCCAATGTGCACGAGGGGGTGGAAGCGACCTGATGCTACCTTGGAACAGAAGATGGTTGAATGTCACAAACTCATCTTCTAATTACCCAGATGAGGCTGCAGGTCAACATAAAAAATAACTTGTTATTCATGGATCATATTTATTCAGTGAGAGATCCTCTGGAAGTACTGTACAATATAACCATGGATGTTAACATTTAATAGTAGAACTTGAGACAGAGCTTGAGGCTTTCAACTACAGAAATTTCCCTGGTGCTAATTTTTGCTGGAGGGCTGAGAACAGCCTATGGAATTCACACTGGAATTTTTAGACCTTTATTGTGTTTTCATAACTCAGGCCCATTCCCTTCTGTTCGTGAGGCTCTCATGGGCTTGATGCACCATCTGTAATTTCCTCGTGGTGCTGAACTTTAAGACATTGGTTTCTTTCACAACTTAATCAGGGTCCTTTGGAAAAAAAAAATACCAGTACAAATATTAGTCAGTGTTTTGAAACTAACTTATGTGCTAAATGTAGATATATTGACCCAGATTTTTTAGGAAAAACCAAGCAAATAAAAGAACTTAATTTATCTATGGACCAAGAGGTGAAATCCTGGGGTTTGGTGGGCTTTGGGGGTCGCTTATTTAATTCTTTGGGCTTTTTTTAGAAAGAAATTGAAGTAAGAAATTAAATTTGTGCCAATTTTTTGTTTCAAAACCTTTGAAATATTTCCACCCAATATTCATAATTATATTACTCAAACCATGGACAGTGTTTCAACATGGGGAAATTCTCAAAACATAATAGAAATACGCTGTAATTAGAAAAATACTTTAATTGAAACTTTTTTAATAAGTTTTGAAAAATTTTAAGTTTAAAAATAAATGTCAGAACTGACACTTGTACTGACACAGAACTTACAACTGTAAAAAGTTTTATCTTGAATGAATCAGCATTATTGCTTAAGAAACCAGCTTGCTGAAATTACCTTGATTGTCCAAAGCTTCATGCAAAGCTGATGATTATGCATCATAGGTGCCATCCACCATGACGCTTTGATGCAAAAGAATTTTATCATTTTCAGTAATAAGAAGTAAATCCAGCCTGAGAACTCTTTAGGTGAGTTTACTTCCACGTAGTCCCTTACCTAAATGCATATATTTTCACTGATAAAAAATTTTCTAAGGAACTCCCTTGTATGTTACACATTTATTTTTCTTACTTAATTCAAGCAAGCACAATTTGGATCAACAACTTTGATGAGGGGAGAGGTGTTGAAATCTGATTTCTCAGCCTCATCCCAATTTGACTTTTTGATTTTAAACTCAAACAGAATTTCTTTGGCTCTCTGACTTCTTCAGCTCTACGTAATTTAAGAGAAATCAATTTAGAAATTAGATGCATGAATTACTCAGTAGTGGTCAGAGAAGAACTTGCCTTTTTATAGCTGGTTGAGTCCAAATATCTCTCTTAAGTGCTAAAGCATTAATTCCACTTGGAGGTGAATTAGATCAGTTTTTAGAAAACGCCAGTAGTTTTCAGTGGAAACATTCCAATTGAAAAAAGCTGTTTTTTAATGATTTTAGGTTGATCCAAATTTGGACTGATCAGGCACTCAGCTCTGTGAAATGCTGGACATGAAGGTGATTCCATCTTTTGATGAAAAATATCCCTGGGATCACAGCAGCATGCAGGAAGACAAATAGTAAGGAACTCGTCCTCCAGAGGGAAGGGAGGCAGTGAGGAATCACAATCAGAGTTGCTCCTTCCACTGACTCTGGAACATTCAGGATTCTGTTCTTGTTTGTAAAACCAGAAACACAGAATGATTTTTGTGTTCCTGGGGTAAGTGCTGAGGTTAGTTTATGTGCGTTTATTAAACATTTCAAGTTCCCCAGTGGGGGGACTGCTACAGCTCAATGTTTTATAAAAACTACAGACAAGGGTTGCTGAAAGGTAACATAATCTTCATCAAGGGCAGTATTTTAAGAAAAACAATCCATTAATATCAAGATTCAAAATCAAGAAGAAAAATCCTTTAATTTAGCACTTCAGTGGGCTTTACAGATAATATAAAAAGTGGAACATTTGAAACTTGCTAAGCAGAACTTTGCCTGTATTGACTTTTTTGTTCCTCTCTTTGAAAGGTACACATGTGGCATACTATAAAGGGCTAAGCTGCAGTGGAAGTTGTAGTCTGGGATGCTCTCTAGTGCATTACTCAGGAATGTATGGGAAAGAGAGTTGGCCGTGCCCTGTAAGCAAACAGACCAACGTTGTCCTTGGGTTACAGTGAAATCAGTTTTATCGTCTGCAGAGGTGGCCCTTTGTTTTGAATCACATGCTAGCCAGAAGAGTGAGCTCTGCACCTCGGATTGCACACCTTTAATGCTCCTTACCAATCGCTCTAGCTGGCCACTGCCGTGTCTGGACTTGTTAAAGCACCCAAGCCACTCACTGTAGAGTAAGCAAAGAAGATGTCCTTCAGTAACTTTAAGATTAGAAATCTCTTCCTCCTTTCAAGATGCGATACAGAGGCAAAGCTGATTTCACCTCAGATTGATGCTAGGCATATTTGATGTGTCTGTTAAGAGTACCTGTCCTATTTCATTACTTTGTCCTTCAGCCTCTCCCAGAGCTGTGCATGTTTAAGGAGAACGTGGAGGACAAACCCAGTTCACTAGGTCCTATAAATTCTTTGCTTCTAAACTGTTTCGAGCACTGTAAGAAAACTGATCATGCTGCGCTATAGATTTACATTTTTTTCATTTGAGGTTCCAAGAAAAGATGTTCACACCAGAAGCCTCTGAAACCCCCCCACCCTGCAACAACCATTTGGCATCTGTCTGAAAAGACACTGATACTGTGAATGGATGAAAGGCATTACAGCGTGAGGTGCACACCAGGTGGATTGGTATTGCATGACTTGGAGCTGTTTGTCAATAATTTCCTGCATGACAGAGATAGTGCTGGAAAATGTTAGGAATGGTGTCATGTTTGGCACACAGAGGCAGCTTAGACATTTTTGCTTCAAACAAGGATTCAGAGATCACTGTTGCCCCCCATCAGTCTGCTGACCTAACATGATTTATGCCCAGGTTCAGCTCAAGCACTGATCCCAAGAACCACCCCCTTCCTGTAATGGCCATGCATAGCAATACAGCGCATAACCTAACCCAGAGTCCGTTTCCTTGGGGAAACAGCAGCTTAGGAACGGCTGGCAGTATGGGTGTTTGTGGGTGGGGCTGTCAGTCCCAATGTCAGTAGTGGTCCCAAAGTCTGCCCTGGAAGTTTGCTGTTGAAAACTGGGCAAGGCACTTTCAAAAATGACACCAGTTAGTCTGGGTCCTGCAGCAAGTTCTGTGCCAGCGACAGAGTAAGATCCTACAGTGTAAGAGGCCCTGACAACAGGCTCTCAGCCAGCCCTGGGGACAGGCAGAGGCCTTTTCAGGGTGCTGTTGTAGCTTTCAGCCTTTTCCTCCACATGAATGTGTCCCAGAGTGTCAAACAGAGCAGCCGCCTTTTCCTCCCCAGTTAGGTGATGACACTTTCCACCCCTCAGTGGTCTCTATGGGGGCAGGAGCACATCTACATTTTCAACAGATACCAGAAAATGCATGAGAAATATTCCATGAGAAGTGTTCAGAATATTTGTCTGCATATAGGGACCAAAATGATGACTGGGTCATGATTATCAAAATCTGGATAGTTTTTTCACCCTTTTACATAGCTAACTTTTTGCTCCTCATCCCTTGTGTTCTTAGGAGATGGTGCTGCAGAAACAATACCAGAGGTAAATGCTATCTACAAATGTTGGACAATGTTCCTGAGTGCAGCAACGAAGGCAGAGAGAAAGGGGCTTTTACAACCTTCACCCACTGTTTCCCTGCTGCTGAAGCATCCATGGGTGTGCTCAGTCCCCCAAATAATTCAGAGCAGCTGATGTGCTGCCCCACCTTTCCCCTGCTTTGGCTCATCCCTATTTTCCAGCGGGCACCACTCCTTCACCGAGCGGCCCTGGCAGAGGCATCCCTCACCGAGAGCCACCCCCTGGCCATCACAAAGGGAACGGCTCGGCTCCCTGCAGCCCGCTCTCCCCGGCAGGGCCCCGGCTGAGCAGCGGCGGCTGCAGCCCCCAGGATGCCATTACTGGCCTGTCTGTCATGCTGCTATTAGTGCGACTGAGAGGAACGACTCCAGCCAGTAAAAGGCATTAGCAGAGGTCATTAATGAAAGGTTCTGGGTATTCTTAGAAAATTGCAGCATTACGGGGATGATTTGAAATATTTATTAATGTGGGGAATTATTTCAGTTTGCAGATTTCTCTCATTATCTCCCTTTTTTTTTTTTTGGCTTGTTGCAAGGCTACCAGGCGGGCTTGTGAGGAATCCAGCAGTGGTCTCTTCAATCATGGAAAGTGCTTTTAGAAAACATTATGGTAATACTCAGCTAAATGCTGTCTGTCCCCCCAAAAAAGGAAAAATCACTATGAAGAAAACAAGAAAGTAGCAAAGAGAGAAGAGTGTTCACCGCAGGAAACAGGCTTCTTCGCTCCATCTGCGAATGTTTTTCAAATGCAAAATCAAGATGGATTTGAGCAACAAAATTCTGATGGTGAACAGTCCCCAGGCTTGAAAACACATAGCGGGCTAGGCACACAAGGCAAAATCATTGTTTTCATCGGGTTTCCTATTACTTGCCAGTGATGTTTCAAAAGAAAGCACGCAAGCACGGTTAAGGAACCGGTATTTGGGGCAAATTTTGACCTATTTTTCAAGATAAATATCTAATATTCATTTGCATTTCCTTTGTAGGTGCTGATGAGTGGATGTCACAACATTTGAGTACTCTCTTTAGAGACAGTAAACTGATTTTCAAATGCTCTTCCCAACTACTTTATTTCACATCATTTGGAGCCATGGCATCCTCTGTAGACACTAATGATGCCTGCCTACAACCGTCGGCTGAAAAAGTAGAGAAAATACACTGAATCGAGTTAGAGGAGGGGCTTTCAATCTGTGTTCTCATAGTCCATGTAGAATCTGATTCACAGAGGAGAACTGCTACTAGAAAAATCGTCTTTGAGACTTATATGCCCACTCACACCTCCAGCTGAGCACTAGCTCCCTCAGAGTGAGCCTGAGCACTGATGGGTGAACATTCGTGTTTAAATTGTTGTTGCAGCAGTGGGGAGGTTGTTAAAGTTACCTGATGAAAGGGAAAATGATGATAGCCTTCAGACTGGTGAGTAGAACATAGGTGATTGGCATAAACAGGCAAAAAGAGCATTTGTCATTCGTGTACTACGCCAGGCAGAAATTGCTGTGTGGGTGTGTAGCTTTGCATATGCTTGTTGTGGTTGTCTTAGCTTAAGTCAATGATTCTGCTGGGAAAAGTATCTGAAATGCCGGGGGCAAATCAATGAAGGAAAAGGCAGGTATCTAAACTCCAGAATCAAAATAAATCCCCAGTGTAATACCTCACAGTTACAATCTAGAAAGAAATTGGCAGTTAGTTTTCAACAGAATGTGACTTGCACTGAAAAAACATAAAAATGTAAGAATTTACTGCGCAATAAAAACAATCAAAGGATTTTGATGTTATTGTTGTTTTTAGTAATCAGCTTTATGATTAATCATTTACCTTCCCTGTATGTGGAAAGAGTGAGAGGTAGTGAAGGGAGATGTGAATAATTCTAAAGGCATGGACTTTAGAAATTTTCTCTTAAACCTGACACATTCATTCTTTTTGTCAGTGAGGGAACTCATTGAAGAAGGAAGCATATCTGGCAATAATAACAACAGTAATATTAGAAAAATTGAATTAAGGGACACAGAGTCTAAACCATTTACTGACCACTTGAATCATTAAGGGAATTCTAAGGGGCTCAAAGCCAGAGTAAAAATGTAGACTCAGGATTTTACCATGCAAATCTGATACTACATGGCAGTTTCCCTCTAATGCAAAGGGAAGCATTTCATTATTGATAAGCAGAATGCAGTCTACGTTAGTTGCTGGAGTCAACACAAGGACTAAATTAACATTCATGTTTACCATGCACGTCCCAGAATCGGATCAAAATAAATAGAAAGTGACTTTAAAACCTTAATTTCAGGCACTGTTTACAAATCTGTATACGTGACTTATAAATGTTTTGCTCAGCCACCACCTTCAGTAAGAGAAGGAACAAAGGCAATATTGCTAAGATTTCTTCCCAAAATTATGTGTAATTATCTGTAGAGGTGCAGAAGTTTCCTACTATTCTCTCATTCATTTAACTAGGATTCCTTGTGTGACTAAGGGCTCATTGCCAGGAATAAACATTAATAAAACCCGCTCCTGAAAGATCTTCATGCTATTGACAGATGGATTTTATTCTTGCACAGTTTATTAAAAATATCAGATACCTGAAACTGGAGCATGGTTGCCTAGATTTCATTAGATATATATGTAACTTGGTAAGTGCATGTTCCTGGAAGAATATCAATGTTGGAAGCAAATTTCTAGATAAATTAATGCTTTGTATAAATGCTAAACATAATTCTTCATTTTTGCCATTATTATTATTATTATTACTTTTCTTCTTGTTAATGAAAATGCTCTCCAGAGAATTTCTTCCTGAAGTATTCATGCATAAGGAAACTACTACACTTTTTTCCTTTTTTTTAATTATACTTTTTTGTACTGTTGTCCCACTGCAGATTTTTTAGAGGGTATGAGGAATTAAGGAGCTTTTTGATGCTAAAGGAATTAGTCATAGGGTACCTTGCTTTCATATTAAAGGGAGAGCTGAAAGACATCACTGTGGAACATGCAGAGTAAAAGTGAAGCTCACCACTTCCGTCAGGGAGCTCTGGAAATGGTTTCTTATGCTTTCTTCAGCTGGAAATGTGAAAAGCTTCTCTGGTTTCTCCTTTCTTTGGTTAAAATTTTATTTTATTTTGAGAAAGCGTGAGCAGTTTCAAAGGTGAAGCTGGACCCTGACAAGTCAGGTTATTACACTGAGGAATGTGTGTGGGTGCAGAAGAAATTCTGTCTAAAGACAGCTGCTGCCTGTCCTGCCTTGGGCGGGCCCTGCGGCTTCTCATGCGTGTCCAGTGAGATGCTGGTGGCATGGCAGGTCATGATTCCCAGAACTCCAGCAAGAGAAAAGAGACCTGCAGCTGTGCTCCTGAAATGAAACTGCAGTTGAGATGAGAGGAAAAGTGCAGTGAAAAATGAGGACAAGTTGTAAGCTCTCAGAAACTAATTGGCGCCACAGCCAACTTCATTCACTAAGGCATGGGCATAAAACCAAACTGCTTTCTCATCATGAAAATACTGAGCGTTTTTTAATACCATTCTTCAAGGCTTTCATCCCTTCTATTACTTTTCCCCTATTATTTTTCTTTCCTTCTGTCTGATCATTGGCTTTCTGTTCCCCCCTTTCTCTCTTAGTTCAAGCATTTTTGCTTTTCTGTGCTCCTTTTTTCAAACAGACACTTAAACTCAAGATTTATTTCCCCCCCCCCCCAAAGAGTCACTGTTTCAAGCATCCTTTTTCCCTCTGCTAATTTGACTCTCTCACCTTCTGCCTTCTCCACTAATTCACACCCTCCCACACTCACCCAAACACAAAGTTTTTGCCTGGAAATTGTGAATGAATGGGTGATGAGTGGGAATGAAAGGGTATTCCCAGAATGGGTGTCTTCAACTCCAGCCATCAAATTCCCAATGAAAACTGGTCGGTAAATGTGTTGGGATAAAGGCAGAGAAGCTGTCACGGAGGTTTTTGGAGGTCCATTTACTAAACTGGTAAGCTGGGGACAAAGATGTTCAAGACAAAGGTTTTTCATTGGAAATACAACTAACCTTTCCAGTGTCTAACTTTTCAAGCTAATAACCCTCTGGGAGTTTACAATATTCTGAGCAAAAGACACACAGACACATGCTGTACTCTTTCTGACATGGAATTTTTTTCTGTCGTTTTTATCCAAAATTTTAATTAAAGTCATCCAAACTGAAAGAGTTTTAGGCTCTGTGCACAGCATAACAAAAGCCACCACTAGCACAGCACAGCCACACATCATAACTAACTCTGTCTTTTCATGCAGCAAAAACATTCCTTCAGTGGTGAACCAGGTACATTTCTGGGATGAAACATGAGAAGACTCTACAAAGAAATGCAGTCTCTTTTCCCCTGTAATTCTGTTGGCTGCATAGGAACACATACAGAAGGAATTTTCTGACATGTGGTTAAAGCCCTATCTCAGTCAACTAAAACACATATATTTTTTCAATAAACTCAAGTTTCCCATCAGCCATTGCTTTGCTCCAAATAGATCATGTAGCATTTTTGTTTCCTTGCCTTTTTAAAAATATGTATTAACAGTGCAGAAGGAGCATTTGGAAATGTAAGTTTGGAAAATAAAAATACATTTGATAAAATACCACAATTCTATTACAGAGAAGGACAACTTGGTGGCAGCAAGCTCCATGTACCCTTACAAAGATGGATTGGGCGTGCACCACATACAAAAGGACAGGGCTGGGGAATAAAGAAGCAACTCCTAATATTTTTCAAAACAAATTTTCAACCTCTCTCTCAAAATGATGTAACGTATAAATCTGCTGGATCAGAGGTAAGCAGTGGCATAAAGAGAAAATAGAGTAGGCTGAGTGAAAGATCTCACCAAGCCAAATAGTGTGTCTTCAGTCATTAGTGCAAGCCCATTGGAAATGGGTTTGCTGGTGGACTGTGAATGATGTTTTCCCTCCCACTCAGTCAGTCTTTGGCTTCTCTGCTGGCACCTTTCATCACTAACAGACTGAAGCAAAAACAGTGTCCTGCTCTGTCTCCTCAAAATTTATTGTGGAACAAACTAAGAGTTATTCCTCCTCTGAATTAATTGCCACCCAAAGAGAAACAGTTTCTAATATGAAATTTTGGGACAAAATACCATCCATACACACTAGCAGGCTTAGTCATGAGAACTGGCCCAGGCATGGAGCAGCCACCCAGAGGAAATTCTGTGTTCTGCTGTTTGAATGACTGCTTGTAAATAGAGGTTCATAATGTACTCAGATAGGCCATGAGATGATAGTAAGTCTTATGCAGCACAGCCCTAATCTGGATTTAAAATGACAGTCAAATAGGAACGAGACATACATCATCTCCCTCAAGTAATCTAATTCTTTTTCTGTGACACGATTTTAATATAATTCTTCGCATTCACATTGCATGGCTTAATCTGAATTAGCTTTCTGAGCAAGACCTGATATGGGCTGATCATTTAGCCTCTCCAGCTGATTTTCTCTCAGACAGACCTCATTTTAGGTTTCCTTAATATTTCTGCAGCTGTTTTGTCGTAACCTTCAGCAGCTCTATCTCCCTCCAGCTGACCCAGATGCTTTGCTTCTGTAATCTGAATCCCCAGCTTTCAGAGGTTGCTGCTGCTCCACTGCTCCTTTCTGAGCTTACAGTAAGCTCTCACAGAAAGCTCTTAGACAAATATAGTCATCATGGCATGGAAGAGAAGTCATTCTTGCACTTAAAATCTGTTAATGACATAGAGAAAAGAAGATATGAACAAATGGTCACTTTTCATAAAGAAGGGAAATTACCACTAAGAATCCCAAAGATTACGTGCTCAGACTTGGGAAGCAGTTACAGACAGGCAAGGAAGGTGCATGTGTAGGTGAAAAACCTTTTGTGATGATTAAAAATGGTTTAGTAAAATTAGTTCTAAAGCTGACTGCAAAAAGCGTCTGAGGGATTTCACAATGTTGAATAGCTGTGAGATAAAATAGCAGGTGAAACATAAGGTTAAGACAATTGTATCACATGCAGGAAAAACACTTCTAAGTATACATAAATGTGAATGGGCTCTAATTTAGGTACTGACATTGGGGAGAAAAAAGAATGGGAATCACAAATAGAAACCATCATTAATTGGATTAGGACAGTGTGCCCATGCGTTTTCTGAGATTTTTTTTTTCCATAAAAGACATGGACAAAGGAAAGTCTGTTCAAAGCTATGGAAATAGCTCAGAGCATTTTAACTCAGAAAAGAGATGACTGAGGGAAAATATGATCAAGGTTTATGAAATGATAATGGTTTGGAAAAGGACAACAGAATTTCACTGCTTCTTATAATGAAAGAACTAAAGTGCACAAAACCAAAATAGCCAGTAGCAAATATAAATAATAAAAATGTAAGTGCTTTTTTTTGCACAGCAGGGTCATTAAACCATGTAACTCTTTGCCATAGGTGTTAGGGACACAAAAGGAAGAATAGGTTATAAAACCCCTGCTAGATACATTCATTAATGTGGAAGCCGGACATGAGATATTTAACATAAGCCCAGTTAAATCTTGGAGGTGAAAAAAATCTCCCAGTCCAAAAACCTGCAGCTCTTTTTGCTGAGGCATCAATAAATAGAAGAAAGATTGTTTCATATTTGCCCTTTTTCTCAGTTTCTTCTTCTAAGTGGCTGGTATTGGCCAGTATCAGAGACATGATGTTGAGTTAGAGTTGTCTTTATTCTGATTCAGTACAAGCACCCTCCTGTAATTAAAGTAAAAAGGTTAGACAGAAACTGTTGATCAAAAGCATCTTTATGCTGAGAATGGAGACAAGTAAACACAATCTCCAGCTCAGGTACTTTCAGTATGCAATCAAAGCAGCCTCCAAAGAGATAATGATATTTTTAAGTGCAGAAATTGCATGTCTGTTGCAGAAACATCGAACCCCCCCCCCCAAAAAAAACCCAAAAAACAAAAAAACAAAAAAAACACCCCAAACAAACAAAAAACCCACAAAAAACCAAAAAACTGAAACAAAACAAAAACACAAAAACCCAAAAAAAACCCAAAAAAACCCCCCCAAAAAACCTAGGCAAGGAGGAGTCTTGTTTAGATCTTCTGTTGCCCAGATATTTGGATGCAGAGTTAACATAAGCACCTCTGTTGGCCATCCTGCTCAGGGCAATTTTGTGAACCAGCTTCCATGGTCAAATACTCTGCTGCATGTGGGAGGAGCTGCTGATGATTTCAAATGAGCTATAAATAAACTGAAGGACATTAAATAAACAAGTCACATAGAATCATAGAACAGTTTGGGTTGGAAGGGACCTTTAAAGGTCATCTAGTGCAACCCTCCTGCAACGAGCAGGGACATCTTCAACTAGATCTGGTTGCTCAGAGCCACATACAATCTGACCTTGAATGTTTCCAGATATGGGGCATCTACCAGCTCTCTGGGGAACCTGTTCCAGTGTTTTACCACCTGCATTGCAAAACGTCTTCCTTATATCTAATTTAAATTGACCCTCTTTTAGTTTAAAACCATTGCCCCTTGTCCTATCACAACAGGCCCTGCTAAAAAGTCCCTCTCCAGCTCTCTTGTAGGCCACCTTTAGAGAATGTCAGGCTGCTAGATGGTATCCCCAGAGCCTTCTCTTCTCCAGGCTGAACAACCCCAACTTTCTCAGTCCATCCCCGCAGCAGTGATACTCCAGTCCTCGGATTTTGTTGCCCTTCTCTGGATCTGCTCCAACAGGCCCAGGTCCTTGCTGTGCTGAGGATCCCAGAGCTGGATGCAGCTCTCCAGGTGGGGTCTCACCAGAGTAGAGCAGAGGGGCAGAATCCCCTCCCTTTCCCTGTTGTCCACGCCGCTCTGGATGCAGCCCAGGATACAACTGGCTTTTCTGGGCTGCAGGCACACATGACTTCCAAGTCCTTGATGGATGTGATTGAGATTAGCAGTCCTGAGGAACAATAACAGCTTCTTGTGGAAGAAAAATAGAGCACACGCAATGATGATTTTGCTAACAGGCCAGGCTTTGTATCAGGTGTAGAAAGCAGATGGCAACAGAAGGAAATCTGAGCTACGTGTAGTTGTTGCCACAGGCATGCTCTGAACACAATGAGCCAAAACTGCCATAAGAGACGGGCCAAAAGCTGTTTATATAACTACATGGAGAAGAAAAAGGAAGCAAAAGATGATCCGAACAGGATGCAGCATTTCAGGACATAAGGTGGGAAGTGTTAGTCACAGCATTAGGCATGCATGTCTTTAATCCAACCAGAGGAACTGTCTGTGTAAAAGCATTGGCTTTACTTTCTAAAATTGTCTGGTACACTGTGTTTTGAAAGGGTGCAGTGAAAGTTCATGAAATGAGACTTTGAATGGTGGGGTATGTCATGTCAGATGGAAATGTTAATCTTTCCCTTTGCTACTGAATCACAATGAACAATCTCTCTGAAGTTCTGCAGTCTGGAAATTTCATCAACTACCCTCTTATGAAAACAACATCCAGTTCAATTCTATTCACCCAAAGTGGTAGGAAGCCACAAGTTTTTCTAGTAGCAATGCTACCAGAAGCTTGGAAATAGATGAGGTTTGCAAGTGCTTAATAATAATAATAATAATATAATAATAATAATTTTTTTTTTAAAAACCTAACGAAATGCAAAAGTATGTGACAGGTAAATTCAGACAATCAAAGTAACAGATTCATGATTTTAAGCCATCTATTTCAAATATTTTATTTCCCAAAGTTTTGTATCAAATCAAGATTTGAAGGCAAGAGCTACAAAAATTGTTCAAAATCTGACAACTCTTACCAGTCCTATTGCTAACAAAAATTTCAGCTTAGGGTGTATTTATAGATGAGCATTCTGAATCCAGCTACAACTGACTGAATTTTCAGCTTTGTTAAACTGATCTGGTAGAACTGGCAATGGTGTGTATACAACCAATGACCTGCTGCAAGTCGTATTAAAAATGTGACTTTGACTGGGATATCAGAACTCAAAAAGAAAATCTTTTCTACCTCATACAAGGACAAACCCAAGGTTTTTGACTTCCAATTGTTGCAGAAGAATGCCATGAGAATGCAAAAAGAAAGAGAGAAAAACTCAGCACCTCTTCAGCTTCAGAAGTCATGCTTAGAAAAGATATGGCTTTAGCGAGTTTGTTTATGTCATGACTGTTTTCCTCCATTGTTAACAAAATTGAGATGTGGGTGTCTTTTCCAAAGGCAGTGTGCCCTTTATATCCAGTTAGATAATGCATTGTGCCGGTTTTAACTGCGGCAGAGTCAATTTTCTTCCCAGCTGCTAGTACAGGGCTGTGTTTGGGATTTGTGCAGAACACAGGACTGATAATACAGAGATGTTTTTGTTATTTCAGAGCAGGGCTTACACAAAGCCAAGGCATTTTCTGCTTTTTATATTGCCATGCTGTCAAGGAGGCCAGGATTGAATGGGAGTTTGGGAGGAGACACAGCCAGGACAGGTGACCCCAACTGACCAAAAGGATATTCCAGACCATATGACATCATGCTCAGTATATAAAGTGGGGGAAGATTGAGAAGGGGGATCCAGGAGATGGCCAAACATCTGCCCGCCCATGGGAAGCAGTGAATTAATTCCTTGTTCTGCTTTGCTTGCATGCATGGCTTTTGCTTTTCCTATTAAACTGGCTTCACCTCAACTCATGAGTTTTTTAGCTTTTACCCTTCCTGTTCTCTCACCAGTCCCAGTGGTGGGGGAGTGAGTGAGTGAGTGAGTGAGTGAGTGAGTGAGTGAGTGAGTGAGTGAGTGAGTGGCTGTGTGGTGCTTGATGGCTGGCTGGGGTTAAACCATGACACCCATAAGCACTTCAGAGAAGTAAGGACCCGTCCCTAAAACTGTTGTGGCTTTTCTCTGGGTTGTGTGCCTCAGAGTGGTCCATCAGGTGCTCTCTGTTCACTGGAAATGAGGTCTGAGTCTGTCATAAATTGCAGACCTGAAGTTACCCAGCCAAAGTAGGTCACTGATCACAGACCTCAGGGAAAGTATTTTTGTTATTTGCTTTCTGCAGAGGGAGCTGAAGCTAAGGGATGTGGGCAGCATTTACAGAAGTAGGAGTCATCCGTACCCCACAGCAAACCAGGAGTGGACATGACTGAACTGAAGGATGAGCATGAGCCTCAATGAACTTAAACGCATGTAGGGGTGAGGGCTGAGGAAAGGGACGGAGAGGCTCAGGGTAGAGTGACAGCTTTTACACAACTCATCCTTCTACACAGCAGAGATGGGATCTAAGCCATTGACAGGTGAAGTCATTAGGCACTTTTGGAGCACCAGTCCCATAGCACAAAGGAACAGTCACCTCGTGAAGTTAATATGCAAAGACTGTCTGCCTACTCACTGCAAGATGTGTCACTGCATTTGCAGCTCCCAACATTGACCACAGCTGCCTCTTGCGAGGATCAAAATACATATAGAGGTTTAGTCTCTGCTCTTCATTACCAGAAAAGCTGTTCACCTTTGCTGTCCTCAGTTTCAGAAAAATAGATCTGATACCTTGCAAAACTGAGAAGTTGTCACATCCCATCACAGAAACAGTGGGTTCTTAAAATGGATAGGTCACTGAATAAGACTGAGGTTTCCAAGGACAGAGAATTGCTACCTAGGTTAAAGAAGCAGACAGGGATTTTTATTTGCTTATGTCAATAGCAACATATATCATAATCCATTAAAAAGGCTTTTCTGGATGGCCCTGGTTTGTAAGGTGCCATTCTGGAATTTACTGTTCCAGATGGTGAACATCAGAGAAAGCTTCCCTGGGGTTTCTTTTCTTTATTGAGTATTTGACTGGCTTAAAAAAAAAAAAAATTGAAAGAAATCTATTTGTGGCAGTCACCCAGCAAGGCATGTTTCATCCTAAACAGCTAAAGGCTTATATAATTACAGTCAACAGAAAGCAGTCTTATCTGGGAAGTGTCAGGCAGACTTACATACAGGGAGTGATAGGAACTCCGTCCCCGCCACAATATGCTTTTTCATGTTTCTTCTCCTTTTCATTGTTTTTTCTGTGTAACTTTGTGCCCTGATTTTACACGGGTTGGATTAGTTCAGTATTAGTCTTCTGTAAAATCAGTGTAGCCTCTGAATTAAAAATAGAGATTAAAAGGAAAAAGAAGGGTTTTGCCAACATAATATTAATGACTTGTCAAGACAGCTAAGCTTGGCATATGAAGGCAGCTTTCTTTGGCTATCCAAAATAATTTCTACAGTAATTGGCTTCTTTCTCACATTTTTGAAGGTTGTATCCCCAGTACAGTGCTATACAACTGACGATTTATGCTTCTCATAAAAGAGAGGTAACTACAGGAAAAATAGTGCCTAAGCCACATTGGGGGAAAAAATGGCTATAACATAGCTACCAGAACTTTCTTAGGCCACTTCATTAAAAATAAAGAGGTGAGTATACTGTAACAAATCATTCAAATCAGTAAAGCCTAGGCCTCTCACAAACTGCAAAGTCATTGCAATAGGCAAGGAATGGAGAAGATATTTCCCTAGGTGAGTGTAAAATAACTTATACAACACAATCTTCAGCGATTGTGGAGGAGGTGGTTTTTAGCAGCTACATTGTCCCAAAGGGACACCACAGCTCCGTATTTTGGCACGCTACCCTTTGGATTCAGGCCTGTGTGTGTTGACTTGGAAGGTTATGCCCTCTGCCTTTGAGAAGAGTGGGAAATCCTAACTAGAACAGGGACTCTGGTGTTTCTTCAGCTCTTTTTCCGGGTAGCTTTGTGAGGGATTACTCAACTAGACAGGGCAGAGCATGGCTGGTGGAAGTGCCTATGCAAGAGGGCTTGGCCCAGGCAGCTGCTGGTGTCATCTGAACCTCTGCACACCTTCCCTGTCGAGTCCTGGGTACGGAGCAGCCGCTCAAGGCAGAAACACCTGCACACACAAAAGTGATGCTCTTACCCACCTCCCATGCCATGAGAGGAGCCTTGCAGGTCCTAGGAAACAAAGGAACTACGAGGCAAACCCCTTTCCTTCTCTGTGAAACAGAACAAAGTCTAGACTATTTTCTATTCTGGTGGTCAAAGATACCACCTGTAAGGACTTACAGCTAATGCACAGAATCTGTATCATAGGTAAGAAGACATGGTTTTTCCATCAGCAACATAGTTTATAACATGAAAGAGAGCAAAAAATAAAAGAAATAGTACTGGTAGTGATTTCTTGTAGTAACAAAATTATGCTAAGACAACAGAAGATACAGGTATAAGAGAATGCTATCTTAGCAATGAATTGATGAATAATTGATGAATAATCCCCACAGCTTTCAAAACTCCTGATCCAGTTATATTACAGAAGCCTTTAAAAGGACACAGAAACCTGTTCCGGGTGATGTACTGATCCTAGGGTAGTATGACAGCTTGCAACAGCCACAGGACCAAAGCTGCCACCAAAACAACAGGGCAGTCACACTTACATTGTCTGTGATACTCTTCTGGGGTCAGCTGATGGGCCCCACTTTCCTGAACATTTGTCTGCCTTTGCGCCTTGCTATTCTCCTCAGAGCTGCTAGTCATTAAGCTGTAGGGAGAGGAGAGGAGAGGAGAGGAGAGGA
>VZTG01000657.1:187560-321066 GCA_013397845.1 Melanocharis versteri | reverse complement strand
CCTCCTAGCTTGTGGACTGGCTCCTACATGGTGCTCTCTGCAGCTTAATCACATGCTGTCAGACACTAACGGGGATGCTAATGAGCTAATTATCATCTATTGGTAGCTGATCTTCCTGGGAATGCAAGCGGAGCTGCTCTTCACATATGTCACTAGAACAGTCTCTGCTCCCAACCTAATCAGAGATTTTCACCTGGTTTGTTTTTTTTGTTTGTTTGTTTTTGGCAAAAAACAAACCTGAGAAGAGTCCTTCTCACATCACAGATCCCAAGAATGTGCATCCATCAGGCAGTTGTGGGGAAGAGAAACAGAGGATCAGCCACTTGAGTACAGCCATGCATATTCCATAAATCATCCTAAGAAATTTGGCTTGATCTCTCTGGTAACAAGATTTAGAGGAATTCCTCTTGTCTACTGGCCACAGCAAAAATAAGGAACTAAACGCCTCATACATTAGATACAACAGAAAAATCAACTGATAAGTGTAAAAGGACTTTTTTAAAAGTTGATTCTGGGTTTTAGGTTTTAGGCAAGATGCAGCTTGTCCAAAAAAGCGAAAATTGAAATGGATATCATCTTCAAGGGAATACTGGTACTGCTGTAATAAGACATGTTTACAAGACAGACTGGATGTTAAAATTAAAAGAGCTCAGGCTAATTCAGAAATTAGGAAACATGCACAAGACCTACGAATGAACTGTATCTCTGCAAAGATAAAAATCAGCATATGGGACAGCTGCCAAATTCCAGTGTGTGATCTGTGCTGTGGAAGAAGACACCAGATATGCCAGCCTCCAGTCCTTGATATGCTATTTCTATCTACAGCAGAAATTGAGAGATTTCCCTTGGTTAAAATGCATTTTAAATCTGTCCCAGAATCTGTTGGGATATCTAGGATATTCTCCTAGGAATGTTAAAATGAAGAATTGGAATGGAAGAGTGGAGGGAACAGGGAGAAAAAACATTGGAAAACACAGGAAAGGGGAGGCAGAAAGAGAAAATTAGTGCGTCTCACAGTATGTATGTAGGCAAGAGATGCATGACACAAAAATAAGTGAAAAAAAAGGCTACATAAGGAAAGAAGAGAACATTTCTATTCTCCTCTCTCTCTGCTTTCTGAGAATATTGGAGGGACAAGGGGCATTAGTCATTTTAAAACTGTCTTCTGCTTGTAGGATGGAAGCAGGTTGTATGTACGTCTCCACTTCAGGGAACAGTCAAAGAATGATTGTGTGGGCTTTTCATGGTTTGAATAACTGATGGTTTGATAAGAAGCACTGGAGATACCCATCCCGCTAGCTTTCAGGTCAGGGGAGACAGAAAAAAAAGTGATGAGTTTTGGTGTAGTTGCCACTTCTTCTGAGTGTTATGCAGTTCTGCATAACAGTCCTGGACAGGACTGCAATTTGTTAAAAATGTGCTCCTGTCTCCTATGTCGCAGTGTCCTATCAATCTTCATGGCAGTTTGGATTTCAGTGTGCAGGTAACAACACTGCCATGTGAGAGGTTTGCCATATGACTTTGAGGAAAGGACAGTCACAAAATAAGGATATTTTTAAGGAGGTTTTACACAAACTTCAGGAACTGTTACTTTAAAATCAACTCTAGTTATCTGCAAAGAAATGGTGTGAAACAGATGAAAATAGTAAATAATATTTTAAACAGTAGATTTCAATATTACTAAATAAAATTCTATTTTTTCCATGTGATTGAATTTTTTACTGAATTACTTTTTTACTGAAATAAAATGGGGAGGTAGGGAATTGGGAAAGCTGCATGATACTAGAGGTCAGTTCTTCAGTCTATCATTTACTTCATGCACAGCCATACACTAACAACCCTACAGTTTCTGTGCTTTGGTTTCTCTATGAGGTAAAAAATAGGTATTTCTATTAATAACATCATGATTTCTTTACAGGAGTGAGATGAGGCTTAAATAACACTAAGAATTTTAAGATCTACTGAGAGTAAATGCTAAAAAAATTTCACGTGTTGTTGTTACAGTAAATGGGTTTCCAGAGAAGACAACAAACAAGCTGAGAGAAAACAGTAAATTATAAGCCTCTTGAATGAATGGCCTGACTTCTCTAGATAAAATTCCACCCAAGTAAGTTGGGACCATTTATTTGCTTTCTCTTGTGTTAGGATCACATCTCATCTTTCCTGCTCCATATGTTATATCCAGACTCCATTAGCTGCATGGACAAAAGGGTGGGGGGAGAGGGGGAGCTGCACTGCCTCATCCTGTGTCACACAAGCCCACTACAAGCCAGCTGAGCTGTCTGAGCAGCTGATGTCCTTTCATCTGCAGTGGGAAATCTGTGTTTCCTCTCTGCGTTGAAGCTGTGGGGAGAAATAACTGAGGGAAAGTTCTAAAGGGCAGGATTGTGTAGCTTTTATTCCCTTGTTGCATAACAGGTTATGTAAGCGTCTGAAACACCAAGTTAAGACTTATCTTGAATTTAATGCTGCAATTGCCCCATTCCATAGCAAACTGCAGGAATCACTAATTACATCTCTTAGAGGCCAAGCTATTCAGCTTACATCAAAAGAGACACTGGAAAAAATAATTACTGTTAACAAGTGAACTGAAACTATTATGCAAACTTCCCCAGTGAGCAAAAGCTGTAAGCCATAATCTGAATGAGATGGAGGATCATAAGCAGCAAATGTTGTTAGAGCACGTGGAACTTTCTGTGCCCTCTTTTAAAAACAACAGCAAAACAAACCAAACAAAAATCTGAGAGGTCAATGCAAGAAATGCAAGCACAGATTTCTGTCCTAGGGTCACAAAGACAAATTGGGATGCTGATGAGACACTGCTCTCTGCAAAGCCTCTGAGTTGAAGGAACAAATTACATTATTCCCATCATCCAAGCTGGTTGAAGACCAGTTCAAAGTCTGCTTTCCCTTTTCCACACTATCTGCTTCCAACTGGCCCTGTCAGCTCAGCTGTTGTGAAGAAAATTCTCCTCCTTCTCTGGTGAGGAGTGAATGTGCGCTGTAAAGACTGGCCCAAAATAAAACTGGGCCAGCTGCCAAACTTGGATTCAGAGCTCTAAGTTGTCCTAAAATAAGCACATTTACCTTTACCCACGCAGTGAGAGTCCATCCCATGACTGTTTTCATCCTTTCCACCTCTCCCATGCTCACTTTACTCACCTCCAGTGCCTCACTCCACACTGTACCTTGCTTCCCAAGCCTCACCAGGACTTTTACAGGGCAGTGCTGATCCTAACATGGGCTCAGTGTTTGCATAGGGCACTGCAGAAGAGATCTGGGAGCTGCAAACCTACCACCTCCCACAAGAACACATCTGTTGCTCCAGCATCACTACTAACTTGTGCTACAGTGTGTATCAAGCTGTCTTTCCTTCAAAGGGAAAGAGATCTTCAATTATCTTCAGTTAAATCCTCCAAGCAGTGGTTGCTGCAGAGGGCTGGCTTGATAGGATCCAGGGTCTGGCATACGGCAGGATCCACATAAGCACAGGGCTATGACAGTCACTGGATCTGGCTGCAACTGCATCTAACTGTAAGCCTAAGTCTTGGTCTTTTGTTTCCTTAATGAGGATATTGCAATCAATTTTTGGGATAAGAAGAGATTTTTTTGACATCTCAGGTTGCTAATTTTCTTTGAGGCATCTGAGTCTCTATGAGTATTATCGAGGGAGGGGTTTCAGTAGAGTATCTTTCAGGGATTTAATAAATATCCTTAGTTTTTTCAGACACCATCAAAGACAGAATGTGGGGCCAGCTGAGCTGTCAATCAGACTTTCTGTAGCAACTGCTATCATCTTAAAAAGACCCAGAAGCTGAATTAGAAACCTTTTCAATTTAAAGAGAGAACTAGAGAAAACATTTTAGAAGATGGATGTTGCAGAATGGGAGAGAGCTGGAACAGCAAAGCAGAACTGAAATTTCACCTGCCATACTTTTTTAGACAATGGGAGAAAATAGCAGGGAGTTTTATTTGTAGCAAGGTGACCCACGGTGCTTTCACGGCTGAACTCACAACTTGCACAAAATAGTCATGGTTTAGGGTCTATGAGTCAGAAATAAATTTAAACCCTGTATTTTTTATAGTGCCAGCAGCACTAGTTTCTTTCTTCTGTATTCTCCTGTCCTTGCTGAGTGTGACACTTACAGCCTGTGATGTGCAGGACTTTGGAGAAGAGAGGCAGGTGTGATGATAGCTTTAGTCTATTTATATCTACTCAAAATGTACCTCAACCTTGAAAATTCTCCCAGGCTCTTTTCTCTCTTTATCAAACATTGTCATTGCTGTGGATGGCAACATACCCAGTTGGGAATCAATTACTATAGCCATTAAAAATGCAGCTTATGAGACTTCAGGTGTGTACAAAACCAATCAGACAAGGGAGGTAGATCTAGAGGTACCTGGTCAAACAGAATCAAGCTGTGAACAGCGAGGGAAATTGTCATCACAGAGCACCAGATGACTCAGCACTGCAAAGAATTTTGAAGGCAGCAATTTAGAGGTGAGCTTAAGAAAGGCTTGAAGTATTACAGACTCATTGTTTTCCTCATGAGTCTCTCCCATAACTGAAGCAGGAGATATTCCTTCCCTTGAGTTGAATCCACCTTCTCTGGCATTTCCAGATGTCCTGTAACTCTTCCAGGTTCATTTCCTGTGATTCCATTACTTCAAATGCTTCACACAGCACTCTTGGGCATCTTAGCAGCATCTATACATAGGTTTATTTAGTAAGATCAGACCACTCTGGTTCCTTCACTATTTTTCTTCCTCTCTTTTCGCTCTCTTGCTCTCCTTACCTGAGATGCAAGAATTCTAAAATGCAAAGTAGCACTCAATATGCGCTGGGGCTTTCCTCAATGCCACAACCTTTTAAAGACAGCAACCCAGAGAACACTCTCAAAAACACCTGTCAGCCAATCTCTGGGTTGCACCCTGTATCTGGGAGGTGAGAAACTCTGATCTCAGCCTGAGAAGTTCTCCTAATTTCTCTAAATGTCAGTCAAATACATACGCCTCATCCCCTGTACGTGGCCCCAAGGATTCATCCAAGTACTGAAAAACAGTTGTTGTCCACTCTGCCATTTGGCTATGACAAAGAGAAATGAAAGAGGAACTCAAGGAAACAAGTACTGCATTGTGAGACTTAAAATGAAAATTACCCGTGGGAGCAGTGAGAGCAGCTGACACAAATGCCTCCCTCACACTGGCAGCTCCCCCACAGTGGGGTGACCCAGGGGCAGCTGGCTCTGTCAGTTTAGAGAAAGGCCACAGGTAATATTGTGGGCACCCCAGAATCCTGCCCTCCATCTTGACATTTAGCGTGGGTCTGGGGAACCCCAGCAGAAAACTCCATATATCCAGTGCTCCTCATGCAAGATTTGCAGAATAGGACCACACGTATTTTGTCAGAAAGTAGAGAATGCCAGTAACCTTGATCAGTAAGGGAGGAGTAGGAGGTCCTCACAGCAAAAGATGCTTAGCACTCCTGTTTCTAATCAATCTTCATCGCACATCTTTTCCATATCTCACAGGAACCGTTTACTCAAAGACATCAGAAAAGATGAAAACATAATTTTTGCATTTGAAGAACTGGGTCAGGTTGGGCATTGCCTTTCTGGCAGAAAGTGTTATTTTTTTATAACAAATGGTGACCACTTCCTCAAGACAAGTCCTTTTAATCTGTATAAAGAAGTCATATCTTGCCTTTAGTCTTCCCCATGACAAATTTAAGCTTATTGGAGCAATTTGTGTTCTTTATTGCACAGCAATTATCCTGCTGTGAAGGGAGGGACTTAATGACCAATCAGGTAATTTCTATTGCTAATTTCTTTGCTTATATCTCGTGAGGGTGCATGCTAAAAATTCTTTTTAATAAAAAGAGCTTTCTTAACCTAGTGCATATAATTGCACCACTGGTAAAGCACAGATATGTCCTACTTTTTTAATAAATGACTCATGATTGTGCCTGCCTTGCTTTTCAGATGCTGAATGTGGTCCATTTTGTAGGGATCTGATTCATAAGAAGCCTCAAGCATGGCTTTTAAATATGCAGTCCCTTCAAAATGTTATAAGTTATCTAAACCAAAAGCTCCATAAAACTAGTTGATTGAAAATTTCATCTGCAATTATAATATCTTTCTGTATTGCAGCTGAGGCCAGGGGAAAACTTTTTTTTATCAAAGGCACTTGGCTGCATGAGTGTCCTGACAAGAGCCATTTGTTAAGATTAGATTGCAGAGGACAAGCAGAAAATGGTGGAATCAACAGAAAATATGAGCTCATGTCCAATCATTTATTGCTTTGTGTAAATTATTTGGTAGCCTAAGTGAGAGCCTGACAAAACTAGCCTAAGGACAGAACGAGGATTGAAAATCATAGTCTTGTGGTTTGGCTTTTTTTCCCTCTCTCTATCTGTACAGCATTAGACAAGGCAGTGACTCACAGCCCTCTGTGTAGGTCAGGATACCACCTGTCTCAGGTATGGACTCTTTCCACTCAAAAAATTTCTTGGGCAGAATGAAGGGATCTCACATTTGCCTATGATTTCTGGGCATTATTTCTCACTAGCTCCAACCAGCCTATTGTATGTCTGGAACACAGGGATATTTCCTCAGAGCATCAGCGGATTAGGTTTGCAGTGCTTGGCCCGCAGGACCAACACACGGCCATGTGGATGGTTTAGCACGTGTGCTCATGACCTGTACCCTTCTCAGGAGCACCAGCTGATGAGCGCATCTGCACACGCCCAGGGGAGTGCGATGTATCATAGAAGCACTGAATATTCTATATGGCTTTTAGTATTTAGCTGAGTCTTAAAACTTGAGGAGCATCACCAGTGTTAATTTACCAAATCCAATGCAGAGCCAGTAAAATTTTCGGAGCAGATTCAAAAAGGTTGGTTCCCCGTGACTAATCATGCTGACACTCACCTACCTGAACGTTAACTGGAAACCATAGTATGACAAATACAAAAAAGGAATGACACAAACATTTTTTCTATGAGTTCTTGAAACTGTCAAGATGTGCAGGTTTTTCCACAAATATTTGACTAAGGAGCAGAGAGAACTTTCCCCTGGTAGTGAGTCAAACTTTTGTCCTTTAACAAGTGTATTTTTGATGATTTGAGGGCAAATATAACATTTCCTTATAGAGTTGCATCAGAAAGATGCTTTAAATGACTTCTAAAGACCGTGAATTTTTATATTCTAAGAGTGCATGTCAATCTGTGATCTGCACAGCACTTGAATTAACAGCTGCCTGAACCTGGTCAAGACAGTGTGAACATTACCAACAGACAAATTCCATCAGACACAGGATAAAATAATGGAAATAAAAAGACCATTCTCTTTCAAAATCACCTTGTTGTGGTACAGGAGAGCTTTGTGTAGAGAGATGTCATGCCAAGTTAATGAGAAGTGTCTGCTCGGACACCTGCTGTCCTAAACAAGTTGACATGCTGTAATCATGGCACAGTCCTGGCGTGGAGCTGGGGAGGAGAAGGCTGACGGCTGGCTGGGGAGGCAAACAGCACCCACGGGGCAGCCAAGTCAGGGAACGGGTTCTGCCAGGGGAAGCCAGGTAGAGTGTCTCACTGGCCCTCTTCCCCGTGAGCCCTGCCAGCAGCAGACAGCTTTCAAACCACTCTCAACTGATACACAGCCCTCCCCTGCTGATCCTATTTACTTCTTGGGCTGGCTCCCAGCACCTAGCAGTCATGAGAGATTGCCAGCGCTTCATGATGCTGCACCCACTCCCACAGGACAAGCTGGGAGCCAGATGAAGATGGGGTGATGAGCAGATCTTGGCCTCTTTGGCATACAGCAATAAAACTGTGGGGTTGTCAGGGACAGGAAGGATCTTGCCAGGAGGGAAGTAGGAAAGATTTTTCATTTCTTATTTCCACTTTGTTTCTGATCACTTGCTCTGTTACAGGCTGAAGTGCCAGTGTGTACTTCAGCACAGAAAATGGGAGGCTGAGACAGAGTCTGATCTCACTCGTTGCTAAGAGAGTAACCTAATTTGCAGCAGATGGTGTTTATTGTTACTTCCCATCTGCATGAGGATTAAGAATTCTTCTCAGAAAAAAATGATGCAGCCTGACAGCATCCTGGTAAGAACAGGCAAACTTAATTCCAATCGAATACGATTTTTCTCCTAAAAGATAGGTTTTTCTGAGCCTTTGGGTAAGCTTAATTTAAATAAAGTTTAGGATTATTATTTTTTAGGTATTTTAAACTTAATTTCCTTTTTTTTTTGTTGAGGATTTTTTTAAAAATAATGTCACTTAAAGTTTCTAGCTGTGCAGAGTAATTTTAAAAAACGTACAGGAATAGAGACAAGTAAAGAGTAAGCACATTATCTCTGATCAAAAAGCAACTTAATGTCAGAGCTGAGATTTTAAGTTTCAGCTCCCCAAGGCCCTAAATCAGGATACAGTCCCACAAAGGAACTGATAGCACGTCTTGTAGTATTTGTCCTTGGCCCCTAGCACTGATAAAAGAGAGCCAGGGGTATGCTGTCTGTGAATGATCAGCCCTTTAAAAGCACCGACGTCTCTCTTATGTTCAGCTTCCATTGACTGATTGTGCCTCATGGCTCAGCATGTCTTTTCGTACACACTAAAAAACTAAACTTTTATTCAATTCATATAATCCACCTCAAGTCATAAGAGTTGTACCAAGGTGGTTAGTACACTGAGCTTCATTAAAGTCTGCCTGAGTTTTTTTTTGCAACCCACACTGTAATATTGTCACTTTGAATATACTGCCACTATCACTTTCAGCTGTGCCTGGGCTTTAATAAGCACTGAAACATTCACATGACTACAACTTAGAAACCAGGATGAAACTTTAAAATGGAAATGGAAGGAACTGATTATGGACAAACCAAAAAATAATAGTATTCAAAACAGAGATAGCAAAAACCCCAAAGACTGAGATGACAATTTGATCAAATATGTGTTTATGAATAAGGGCAACTTGCTTTAACATGTGGGCCACTCCCTAGACTGAAATGGCTATACTGTGTTTATAGCATTGTTGCCTAAATCTATTGTAAAATCTCTCTGTATTCTTGCTCATAGATTCATTTTTTTGATCATCATGCCCTCTTTTCCCTCCTGTATTTTATGTCCTAGAAGAAAAAGCAGAGTCTGGTTATTTTTCTGCAGTTTTATAGAAATCAGGCATCTCCTGGCAGATGGCTGGTGGTGCGTGAGAAGATCGACTAGGTATGTCAGGAAATTCCTGGCATTCCAGTCAAAAGGAATGTGTCTGAGACCAGCGGACCTGACCAAACACCTGCCTGGACTGCAGCAGACAGCGTCCCTGGCACAGCGGCTGCACAGATGATCTGTACATTCACAGCAAGTCTGGAGCAGCTGGGGTATGTCTGGTATCTGGCATTATGTGCACTGCATAAATAGAAATCGCTCTCTAGGATTTCTTGAAGAGAAGCCTCGAAGTCCTACACACATCTGTAACAGGTATCCTAGGGGTTGCTAATTCAATGCAAAAATCATGACAGCGTTAAGTCATTTGGTATTCTTGAGACTTGCAGTGCAAAAGGCACAGCAGTGGTGGCGCTTACACGGGGATGTTGTCCAGAAGATGCTTTGCCACCCTAAAGCATATTTCTTAAAATCTTCAGGTGTGTATTTTTCCTCTTAATTGGTTTATACAATAATGGCACATCTGAGCCTTTTTCATTATTTCCTCTCTTGTGGTGTTGCTAGGTGGGCTCTACTAAGTACACGCTTACCTGCAATATCTGTGATATATACACCACAACTCATACCCACATTTTCCCATGCAGAGTTTCTCTTCCAGCTTGGTTAGCTCATGCCTCCTAAATGAGCTGTGCAAAAAACTTTGCAGGCTTTGTTCCTCAGAATCTTGTAACAGAGGATCCGTTTGCCATCTAAAAAGTCATCAAGTTAAACAAAACTTGGCAAGTCCAACCAGATCTCTGCTTACTACACGCTAATAAAATTTGCTCCCATTTCAGATGGAAATGCTTCTCCTCCAAATCTTTTGCTCTTTAAGTAATTTTTTACCCTTTGGAAAAAGTGTACAGATTTCTATGTTTCTGTGAATCATTAGTGACATCCAGTGGCTAAAATGCTAAAAATTCATAATTCCTATTGTCAAGGGACACCTAAATTTCCATCTCTTTCTCTAAGAGATACTTATTAGAAAAAGGAAAAAGGTGAAAAACTGTGTTCCCTGGCTCTTCCACGACACATTGTGGATTTGATTAAATCTCACATAACTTGCAACTTACGACTGTTATCTTTCCTTTATGATAACTGTAAGAAACTACAGAGCCCCCCAAAGGAGCCATAGAGCTCCCTTAAGAAACAAAATAGCTGCAACCACGCCATCTCCAATCAAAACACAGATACATATCACAGTGCAAAACAAACAAACAAACAAACATGTGAAAATGCTGAGAAATATAAAGCAAATACAGATCAGGGTTTCACTAGGTAGCGTTCCAGGGAGGTGTGTGCCTGGCAGAATGAGACATGATGCAGAAACAATACAGAATGAAAGAAAATGAACAGCAGTGATCTCCTGGACAGTCACAGCATTACAGAACCAGAGAACTAAAGAATGATTTGGGTTGGAAAGGACCTTTAAAGATCATGTAGTTCAACTCCCCTGCCATAGGCCAGCATAGCTTTCACTAGCCTAGGTTGCTCAAAGCCCCATCCAACCTGACCTTGAACACTTCCAGTGCTGAGGCATCCACAGCTTATCTGGACAACCTGTTCCTGTATCCACCCTCAGTGTAAAAATTTTCTTTCTTATATCCAATCTAAATTAACCTTCTTTCAGTTTAAAATCATTGCTCCTTGTCCTGACACTACAGGCCTTGGTGAAAAGTCTCTCTGCATCCTTCTTATAAACCCTCTTTACATACAAAAAGGCTGAAATAAGGTATCACAGACCTTTTTCTTCCTCAGGCTGAAAATCCTCAATTCTCTCAGCCTTTCCTCATAAGAGGGGTGTCGAAGCCCTACTATGATTTTCATGGCCCTGCTTGTGAATAATGTAACCTTGATCAAAAGTTTAACAGGTATTTTCGGGCAAAGCATTGACTAAAGGAGATCTGGCTCTATAAATCAACACACTGTGCTGCTGTTCGAATGTTCATGTCTTAAAGAGACAGCCTTTTGTAATTTCTAATAGCAAGCACATTATCAAAGTAATAAACAACTCTGCCATTTGTTTCCTCTCTGGATGGAAATAAATTGATAATCCCTGAATTTTGAGTAAGACTCTGCTGAATCAGGCATATGCAGTTATCTCAGCTCCAGTCTTGCTACTTCTGTAATGTCTGGGATATCACTGAACTCCAATTAGCCAGCTAACTCACCAACTGAGAAGAAATTTTCAGGCTAACTCAAAATAATTAAGTTTCATTTTGAGAGCTTTCCTTGCTGTCATTGTGAGCATGTCAGGAGGAGCTGAAGGTGGAAAATCTCAGCCTTTTTTTCAGTTATGGGCGGTCCTGAGGCAGGATGTCTTAAGTTAAGCAGCTCCTTTATGTTATGCCTTGTTTGGCCATGGCGACGTAGGCATGAGAGGGCTGAAACCTCCTCCTTCTCTTCCTTCCCCTCCTGCCTCTCTCCTTTCTCATGTGACCGTACTCAACCTATCTTTGATGCAAAGTATCAGACTGTACTAACCCCATCAGGGCAAGGGGACAATTCTAAAACATTTTAAGATGATGTATGTTCAAAACTGGTTTTAAGCTGGCACACTTTGCGTAAGCTTAATTTAAATAAAGTTTAAAAATACTGCAGTTCTACATTTTACATACATTCACTATAGATCTTGTAGTATGTGCTACAGAAGTATAGAATAGCCCAGGTTGGAAAAGACCTCCAGAGATCATCCAGTCCAACCTTTCATGAGAAGGGAAGCCTAGCTGAAATTATTTAGCACCCTGTCCAATTGCATCTTGAAAACCTTCAGTGATGCAGTCACGGGCACTTCTCCATGTCCCTGGGAAGGCTGTTCCTGTGAATGATTGTTTAAAAATTTCTTCTTTATGTCAAGATGCATGTTTATATCATACATATAAATTCATATTTTGATATATCCACATACCAATGTCATTACTGCAATGTTATAGTTGGCTTCCAAGACCCATCACCTGAGGAATTTCCAAACTTCTTCTTTAGCTTGTTCATTTAGGACCAAGACTTTTTTAAGCTACTTACTAACATTAAGCATGACTAGAGCCTCACCAGCTCAGCAGTATCATTAACACCTCTGGAGTCGAGTGACTGAGAGTTAACCACACAAATCAGCAGCATTCACTCACTGACTTTGGTGTTCAGGACTGGAGTCAGGTATACAAACTCTTCTACACTTTTTCATGTATTTAATTCGGTTTGCAAAAGAAAATAAAATAAAGGCACTCAGTAAGATGTCTGTATTAGGAAAATATCCTTTTCTGCCTTCCGAACTTCTATTTATTAATTGATGCTCTTTGTTTTTAATATCTACTGAAAGCACCTAACACAGAATATTTCTTACACAGTTTTGCTGGAGGGCCAAAAGATACATTGATGGAGATGTCATTTTAGGAAGGCAAGGTACTCAAAATAACACATTAACACTGGAACCTCAGTTTGCCTAATACTAGCTAAATTTTTAAAGTTTCTCTGTGTCTGGAGTGTTGTATCACATATTAGCTGTAGTATATCCGTCCCTACATGTTGTACACAGTCACCCTTTTCCCATTTATCATAAATTGTAGGTGATGTCTTCAGACATAATAAAACCAGAGATGACTTTCGAGAATGTGGTGCAAGGTAAAACTAACTGCTTTCCCTCCCAATTTAACTGGTATATACTGATATTTCCAAGACAGTGGATTAGTCATTGTCAGCCTTCAGTAAAATGATGATACAATTATCCTAAACATAATTTGTTGTATCATTATTCCTCCCTTGAAATGCTCTTTATTTGAGAATAAGAAAGGGTCCTGGAATCTTTAAAATTCAGCACCCACACAACAGCTAAAAGTAGCTCTTCTACTCTCAGGCACCTACATTATCCTTATTCAGATAATAACAATAATACTGAGACAGACTTTCAGGTGCTCTCTCTTCATTCATCTAATGGGTCCATTAATGATAATAATTCAAAAACTGCAGATTAAATGGTGATTAAAAGTTTTCAAGAAATTCTTAGGTGTCATGTCTTTGTGGTTGGAAAAAGAGTTTAAAACTGTGTTTTCTAAGCCAGGAAGTGTTGGAATGACAGTAACAAGAATCAGGAAAGGAAAGAGATGAAGGGGCTTGCAGTACAAATGGACTAAGTAACCTTAGTACAAAAGTAATGGAAGTATAGGGAGCTTTGTAGGACTCTTTGGAATGGCTAGCTCCCTCACTGCTTTGCCTGTCTCTTCCGTGTTGGAGAAACTTTACTTTGTGCACCACTGCCCCAGGTGAAGACGGCTGTACAGAGACACAGGGCATTTGGAAATAACCTATGTCTCCTAATTCTGGTTTTAGCATTAACTTACTGAAAGTGCCATACTGCAGTCTGTACTGGTAAACTATAAAATTCTACAAACTTCATATTTGAATTTACAATTACATCAATAAATATGAAGAGTGTAAGAGCTCATCAATAAACAAATTCAAGTTAGAAGCATACCTTTTTGTTTCCTCAGAGCAGTTCATAATTAGAGATTTGTAAACAAAACCATAGATAGCAACAGCAATTCTTTTTAGAGCAAGATTTGTCCTAGCTAGTATATAAGACCTTAGAAGAAATGGGTGGAACTCCTTGTTATGAAGTTAACATTAAAAGCTGGTTAGAATTTTAATTTCAAGCATCCAGCTCATTAAATGAAAATATGGCTAAGCAATAATGTGGCTTTGTTCCTGTACCAGGATGTAGACATTTAAATATCACAACATAAGAAACCTGACATGCACAGTCATAGCTATTGCAAAAAAGTGCCAGTGTAGATTTGTGTGGTGGGTGTATCTTTTTCTGCTCTCCAGCTGACAACACATGACAGCTATAAATCATGCCTGCCAACCTCTGAGATCTCTGAGAGGGTTGGACACTGTGAAATATGTCAGTCTTGAAAAGCTTTCCAAAGGGACAGGGTGAAAGCAAGCGGGGACAATGAGGACACAAGGAGCCAGCCAGCTCGTGCACATGTCCACCATGTTCACCACTGACCTGCTTGGCTCTTCATACTCCTAGTAACTCAGGGAAGTCCTGAGAAACTCAGTGAACCACTGGCATGAATCTTTGCTGGTTAGGTTACAGACCAGCCAGCCTCTGTGGCAGCACTGAAGGAGTTAGGAGGGGAGGTATGTGTTGACGCTGCCAAAATGTTGGCTGCCAAGAGGTCTGGGAGTCTTCTCTGTCGTTATCCACAGAGCAACTGGCAGAGAAAGAGCTGTACACGATGCACCTTTACAGCTCTTTGGTAAGGCAGTAGGATAGCTCCTCATTTGAGCTCACTGAGACAAAATTAAATCCATAAAATGCTCATGCGAGGAACGAGATCATTTGCTGTCTTCCATCCTGAGGTGCAAACAGAAATGCAAGTGACAGCAGGGAGGCTTTCTAGAGCTAAATTTGTCTTCGCTAAGGCATCAGCAACCTTGAACAAAAGATTTTGAAAGAAACAAGAGCCTAAGAGGAGAGTCTGCTGAAAAGAAGGATGGGGGAAGTAAATTATGCTCTGACTCAGTTCCTGTTACTCAGGATCACATGGGCACAAACTACAATAAATTTAAACATGAGAAAAAGCTTATTTTGCTTTAAAGAATGGTAAAACCCTGGCATATTCTTGCCTATCGGGGCTGGGGATTCTCCACCTCTGGTAATACTCAAACCCTGAGGGAATGTGACTGTGGGCTACCAGATCTGGGTGACCCTGCTCAGGCTCCATCCCCTGGAGCCCCTTTCCTCCTCTGCAACCCTGGGACTCCATGGCTTGTGCCGTGGGCCCTGATGGCTGGGCCCTGCAGCTTTACATGACTGGGTCAGTCTGATGTGCTCGGTGCCCACTGTGGGGCACACACCAGGCACCCACTCCAGCAGCACAGCTCAGCTACCCTGACATCTCAGGGTGGCAAGTACCATAAGTTTAGATCAAACACCAGGAAGAAAGTCTTTACTGTCAGGGTGGTGAAGCACTGGAGCAGATTGCCCAGACAGTGTGGGTGTCCCGACCCTGGAAGTGTTCAAAGCTGGCTTGGATAGGGCTCTGAGCAACCTGGTCTAGCGNTCTGGAGAAGAGGTGGCCATTGGGAACACCTCATCGTTTTCTAAAACTACCTGAAAGGAGGTTGTAGCGAGGGGGGCGACTAGTCTCTTCTCCTGTGCCTGCACTCAGAGGACATGGGGAAATGGCCTTAAGCTGAGACAGGAGAGATTCAAATTAGATATTAGAAAAAAATTTTACTGGTAGGGTGGTCAGGCATTGGAATAGGTTGCCCAGGGAAGCGGTGGAATCAAGAGGCATCTGGATTTGGCTCTAGGTGATACGGTTTAGGGGTTTAGGGGTTACAGTGGGAGTGTTACTGGATGGTCTGCTTGAGGGGATTGAGTCTACCCTTTGTAAATCCACAGGACACGAAGTTGGGTGCGGGTGCCGAGTGCTGAGTCCTACGCTTTGGCCACAACAACCCCATGCAATGCTACAGGCTGGGGGATAGATGGCTGGAAAGAGGCCCAGTGGAGTGGGACCTGGCAGGGCTGGTTGACAGCAGCAGAACATGAGCCAGAGTGTGCCCAGGTGGCCAAGAAGGCCGACGGCATCCTGGCCTTTATCACCAATAGTGTGTTCAGCAGCACCGGGGCAGTGATTGCCCCCCTGTACCTGACACAGGAGAGGCCGCAGTTTGAATTCAGGGACCAGTTCTGGGATCCTCAATTGAAGAAAGACACTGAGGTGCTGGAGCGTGTCCAGAGAAGGCTGATGGAGCTGGTGGAGGGTCTGGAGCCAAAGTCCTGTGAGAAGCAGCTGAGGGAGCTGGGAATGTCTAGCCTGGAGAAAAGGAGGCTCGGGGTGTGGGGGAGGCCCTTCCTGCTCTCTACAACTGCCTGAAAGGAAGGTGTAGCCAGGTGGGGGTCAGCCTGTTCTTCCAGGCAACCACCGACACTACGAGAGTAAATAGCCTCCAATTGCACCAGGGAAGTTTTAGGTTNCGCGCCGGGCCCGGCATGGAGGCCAGGATGAGCCTGCCGCGGGGCCCCGAGAACCTCTGCTTCGACAAGGACGAGTTCATGAAGGTGCCGCCCAGGCTGCAGGGCTGTGGAGGGGCGAGGGGCCGCCTGAGGATGGGGGTGGCGGGCTCCCTGCGGCAGAGAGGGGCCCGGAGCCGCGGTCGGGATTTTACAGCTCCGCCGCGGCCCTTCCCCCGGCCGGGGGCTGCGGGGAGCGCCGAGCGTGTCACTGGCGGGGGGATCCGGGATGCGGCCGCGTCCAGGCACGGCTGGCCTCTGAGGCTGACGGCAGCGAAAGGCCTCGCTGCTTGGAGAGCTTAGAACAGTTCTCAGCACTGCATGTCGACTTTTGGCTGTTGTTTCGGGGTTTGTTTGTTTTTTGAAGTCTCCTGTGTTTTGGAGAGCTGGTCTTTGGATATTCAGCCCCACGACACTCTGTGCTTTTCAGCCTAAAAACNACCACGGAAGTTTTAGGTTGGACATTAGAAGGATTTTCTTCACAGAAAGGGTGCTTAGACATTGGACTGGGCTGCCTAGGGAAGCGGTGGAGTCTCTGTCCCTGGAGGTGTTTAAGAAAAGACTGGACGCGGCACTCAATGTGATGATGTAATTGACATAGCGGCGCTCAGTCACAGCCCGAGCTCGATGATCCCTGGGGCGTTTCCCGGCCCGATCGCTCCCGTGACTCGCTGCCCTCCCGGCAGAGCGGCCCAGGCCGGCGGTGATTCGACCTCCGCGCCCCACACGCCGCCCGGCGGGACCCCGCCCGCAGGGCCGCCCGGAGCCCTCCAGGGGGCGCTGCGGCGGCGGCCGCGCCCGGCGNTTGTTTGTTTTTTGAAGTCTCCTGTGTTTTGGAGAGCTGGTCTTTGGATATTCAGCCCCACGACACTCTGTGCTTTTCAGCCTAAAAACCGAGAGTTTAACTATTGCGTTAAGAAGACTTTTGTCCCCTAGAGCTTTAGTTTGGTTAGCTCACAGGCATATGGAGTAGTTTATTTTGGGTGTGTTCCTTGTGTGAACTGTTTATTTACATCCTTTTCGCTTTCCTGTTTCACTTTCAGGCGGATTTTGATGTTGATCATTTTGTGTCAGACTGCAGGAAACGTGTGCAGTTGGAAGAGCTCAGAGAGGATCTGGAGCTCTATTACAAACTCCTTAAAACTGCTATGGTAGAACTCATAAATAAGGACTATGCAGATTTTGTTAATCTCTCAACAAACCTAGTAAGTGTTGCTGGTTGTACTATGTAGCTCAGGCTTAATGTGGTTCAGTGGGATATGAAAATTATATGGCTTTTATTTTGGCATTTTATGATTTAAGGCATCTTAAGCTGAGGTCTCTCATCCTTGCACTGAGACACCATTCCTGGAGAACTTAGCTGCTGTGCAGAATTGCTTTTGGCCTGTAGTAGATGTTTTAGATGTATACATTTTGTCTTGAAAAGCTGATTCATTAGGAAGTAAGACTCAAGGCAGTCTTTGTCTCAAACTGTCAGCACTTTTACATTTGAAGGAAATAAATTATTAAAATAGAATAGCAATGATAACAGTAAGGCTGTTCTGAAGGATTCTTTTAGGAATCTTTAAACTTTTTGTGTAGTCAAAATATCTTAAAAAAACCCCAGCTTCATGTCTGAAAATTGTAATTGTTCCAGGCTCAGAGACTGAGACAAAGAATTTCCATAGGTGGAAATTTTGTTCATCTTTTGGCTTTGTGTGAAAGCAGTCTCATATCTTTATGCCTGTATGTGAGATAACATATTTTTGCATTGAATTTAAAACTGGAAATTATAAAGGAAGTTATGTTTTCTCAGTTCTCTTTTAGTATCTGTATAATGATAGGCTTTGTCAGTAATTCACATATGATCTTATCAAAAAAGCAATAATTGTGTTTGTGGTAATTTCTTTAGGTTGGCATGGACAAGGCTCTCAATCAGCTTTCAGTACCCTTGGGACAGTTAAGGGAAGAAGTTATGGTATGTTCAAAATAATCATTGTAGACAGCTTGGTAAACTTCAGCTCGCTCTCAAATGATGTACAGGACGTCTTCTACTCAAGTTAATGTTTGTTATAATAAACTTCTCTTTGAAAATTGATGACTTAGATTGCTAGTAGGAGAAGCATTGTGTTTTCAAGCAGTTGTAGTTGCAGTAAATTTATGTTTCCTGTAGTGCATTTCAACCAAGAGATAAAGAGTTTCTTAAACATGACAAGTGAATAGACTCTTGCAACACAAGTCTATGGAGATGTCTTGAAACTGTTTTAATACTTGAGTAACTTAAAGATGGTAGTAGAAGATTCAGATGCAACACAGTCCTGTTACGGACTTACTTTGCTCAGTCTGTAGTTTAACCATAAAACATCACCCTCTTGAAGGTGGATCTTATCTTGGCTCTTCCACTCTGACTTGGTATATATAGGAGGGAGTAATATTTGATCATCTTGGCAGCCAGTTCAAAGGGATGCTTGCTACATAAATGTGCCTTCAAAATATCACACCCTTCATGTCTAAAGCAAAAAACAGGGTCAGTTAGCATAGAGAAATCCTTATTATATGAATAATACTATTTAAAGCTGATTTATAACTTCAGTGGCAAGACATAAAAACATAGTGGGTTTATTGCCTGTTTTTAGGCAAAGGTCATTTGTTCTCTCCAAGGTACTAAAAGAACACTTCTGGTGGAAATAATAATATTTGCAGTGGCAATACCTAAGGAGCAGGTTCTACTTTCAGTTATTTGGTTTTATTTATGGATTTTTCACTTAGAGAATAGCTGATGTACTGTAGCTTTTATTAGTCCCATATTCTTATTAATCTGTGTCTTGTTTTAAGTTTAGATTTTTTTTTTTAGGTTTTTTCAAACCTTAAATGGGAAGCAAGCTTTACATACTAACTTTTTCTCTCACAGAGTCTTAAGTCGTGTGTCAGTGAAGGAATTCAAGCGGTAGATGACCGGATGACTAAACAAGAAGATATTAGAAGAAAAAAGGTACAACAGATAAATTATTTCCTTTAAAAGATCGTCCTTAGGATGACTTTGGTTTTGCCTTTAAGCCAGAGAAAATTAAATTTAGAAAGTTCTAGGCTGTCTAGATGCTCACTGTGCAGGATTTTGTACTTGTAAAATACATTGACATTTTGGTTGACAGGCTTCATGTTTTACGGTGTCTAGTTGATCATAAAATCTGTGTTTTACTGTAGTTGCCCAAACCATACATTTGATTTAGTTGGATTTTTTTTTATTTATAGTAACTCTTGTTTCTGACTGTAGTAGTATATAAAGTTACTTACATATGAACAGAATTGAAGTACAGCTGTTAAATTTTTATGGGCAGGAGGCACACTAACATTTGTCTTTGTGCTTAACTTTGAAGAAAATCAGGGATAGGAACAGCTGTCCTACATCTGTGACAAACATTTATTTGTGGGGTTTTATGGATTTATGTGAGCAATACTTCAACTGAGACATGACTCAAGTGTTAAGATAAAGGGAGAAAACTTACACCAGAAAAAACTCAAAGAAATAAGAAACCATCCAAAATATTTTCTTTAGGTGATGTCAGTTGGGATTGGGGTTAGACATGGAAAATCTTTCTTTAATTACAGATGTGTGTCCTGAGACTTATTCATGTTATTCAGTCGGTTGAGAAAATTGAGAAGATTCTGCATTCCCAAGGCACTAAAGAATTGTCCTCATTAGAGGGAAACAGGTAAAAAATACGTAATGTTCAGTTTTGTTTGTAACTGATGCCACTAACTTAATTTCATGGTGTTGTTGAAGGTGAGTTTACAAGGACTAGGATTTATATTTAGAAGTGTAACTCTGATGGAATAAATGACTGTAATTTTAGTATTTTCTTGGTTTTAGTGTCCTGCAAGCCAGTCATTCGCGGAACGTGTAACTCAGGCTCCAAAGTTCCAAATTACTTGTGGTGCTTTCAGTAAGCAAGCTTTTTGAAGTTGGTGTATGGTTATTTTATTTTATTTTATTTTGTTTTATTTTATTTTATGTCACTAATCCTGTCATGTTTGAAATACTCTCTACAGTTTGTTCCAATGTCATTTGTAAGTGAAACAAAATAGTTTTTCTTGTTTTCCCTGCTTATGTGTAAGTGAAAGGACTGCTGCAAGAATATCCAAAGGCAGGCAAGGCAAATTTAATACTTCTGGTACGAGGAAGGTTTGTGACAGATTCCAGTCAGACCTCTTCCTCTGCCTTCACTGAGGATTGGGAGATGTCTTTCAGCCAGTTTTGGAGCTGTTGTACCAGTCATGCACTTGAAAGGCTTGACTGGGACACAAGTACAATCTAAGCTGGAGGGAAGACAGTGTGAGACTGTCTCTTCAGTTAAGTGTGCTGGATCATGTGGCAGTGGGGGGGAAGTGTACTGAAAAGTAGGTTGATACCTAGAGGAACAAAAGCAGATATTTTCAGTCAGGTGAGACACTTTGCAGAATTAAGTTTGCAGTTAAGATCATACTTGAACAGCTGAAAAGTTGGCTCATTATTGAGATTGTGTGGACTTGAGAAGGGCAGGGCTGTTTCCTTAGAGATAACTATCATTAGTTTTACTGTATGACAGAAAGGGTAAGTAAGAAGCAAATCTTGATGGTGAAGGTCACCTAGTGCAGTTTCTGAGCTCTCATAAGATTGACTTTTCATGTGATAATAAAATTGCCATCTAGATAAAAGTGCTTCATGCTGCTGAGGCAAGAGCTTATGTTACTCTCAGCTTCTGCTTCACCCACTTCATGTTAGAGCTGCAAAACAGCGCTAATCATGTAGTGTGCTCCAGATCATTATTGCATGATTGCAGTAATTACAGTAGTACCTATCAGAATTCAAAATATGCAAACTACAAAAATTGAGGGAGACTTCTGTCTATCTCTTACAGATGAAAGGGAGTTGGTTTGAAAGGATCTAACTGTGTATTCTCATTTTGTATCATGTCTTCCAGTCCACTTCTAACTGGGCAAGTTCTAGAGAGAATTGCCACAGAATTTAATCAACTACAATTTCATGCAGTACAAAGCAAAGGAATGCCCCTTCTGGACAAAGTGAGACCAGTAAGTATTGCATGACACTTAACACTTGCACAGTCAAGCAAAACCAGTATAATTGGAAGACAAATGCCTTATTTCACAGAGTTTTATTGAATTAATTTATGGAGAAAAATGGGTTTCATGGGGTCATTTTTATCAGTTGACTAGAACCATTGCTTTTTCTGAGGATTTATGCCTTGTTTGCTAACTTCTTTAGGATAAATTACTGACAGTAGGAGTAGGAAATACGACAGATGTTTTTGTCAGCCTAATGTGTCTTGCAGTTTGTCTGCTTGCTGATATTGAGGCCTTGTTCTAGAGATTTATGTTGGTTTTGTTAGCTGCAGTGTACAGACCAGAATATAAATGGAATGTGCCTACAGAATGGCTGGCTTGAATATATTCAGGCTTGTCTTCTCATGAAATTATGCTGGCCATTACTAATCTCCCAGAATACTGTTTTACCTACTGTAAGAGATTAATTGATGTTTTGGTGGGATTTTTTTCTTCTATTCATTCAGTGGGGAGAGGAAATAAATGAAAACTCGTGCTTAAAGAAAGCAGTGAATATGGAGATGGGATAATGCTTTAAGCTGATTAGCATGAGGGTAGTTAATGGCTTTCAAGCTAGTGAGGTAGTTCAGAGTTCCAGTTTTTCACTTTGTGCCTCTGTCTGTTGGCAATATAAACTTCTTTCGGCTCCAGACGTCCATGGAATCATGTTGTTACATGGACAGTTTACAAGACTCTTCTGGCCACTGAGTTATCAAACTTGGATAATAGCAGCAGTGAGCATGAGCAGCAGAGTAGTGTATGTTGTGGGAGAACATTTGTCATGTAGCTTCCTTAATGCTGTTTGCCAGGACTTCTGTGCTGTACCTGTTGTTGCTAAGGTTTGTCAGAATGTAGCTTTCATGACTAGTCAGCAGTCGGGTTCCTGACTTTGCATGTTCAGTACAAATTTTGTGAATCATTTTAGGATGGGTGGACGTAACACAGCATGTAAAAAGGCATTTGTCTGGCTATATTCATAGTTCAGCTCTGACTATCTTAATGTGTGTTGCTGAACTTTCTTTAAATACAGAGTTGTAGGGACCATCTTGTGCCAAGAGTATATCTGCAGGTAGTGTAGCAGTGAGTCGGATGTAGTAGAAAAGATGTCGTGGGAGATCAGGAAAAATATTTGCAAAAAGAAGAATATATGTAGACTGAAGAAGCTGTTTGGCAGAAGCCAGAAGGAAACTAATTGCTTTGGTTTTTGCTAGTGTCACTCTGTCATTGGTTTGTGGCATTTCGACAAGTGGTGCTGGGTACACACTGTCTTTTTAGTCTCTGACAGTGAGGGATAAATGCTACAATTGTTATCCCTGGTCACTTATTGTAAATCTTCTGTTCATTGTCACTTGTTGGTTCAGCTGAACAAGGAACAATTATTGACCTATTTCCTCAGGATAAAGCAGACCTGAGATAAGTTACCGCATAACTTACAACATATAGAAGAAAATAATTGCCTTTAGCTTTATAACAAATCCTGTCTTATGTAGCATCAGGAACCCATTAAGTTTGTGTTAATGTTCGTTCAACACTGGCAGTTATCAAAACTTTTGTACTTTTCAAGTGAGGATAGAAAGCTGAGTTGGGTACTTCTGGATGAATTTACTTCAACAATGATAACAAGGCTTTGATTTTGGCTTTTTATTACTGTGTTTTCTTTCTCTTTGTAGCGTATAGCTGGAATAACAGCCATGTTGCAGCAGTCTCTGGAAGGGCTGCTCTTGGAAGGCCTTCAGACTTCAAATGTTGACATAATACGCCACTGTCTACGCACTTATGCAACAATTGACAAAACACGAGATGCAGAGGCATTAGTTGGTCAAGTGCTTGTAAAACCTTATGTAGATGAGGTAAGATAATGTCAAAAAATTCCAATTGTTTTCCTGTCATGCCTATTTTTCCTGTTAACCTCCAGCTTTTGTTAGCAGCTTCAAAATATCTTTGTGGAGAGAACAGGAGAACTGAGCCCCAGTAAAATGTCAATTTGTTTGTTGTTGCTATTTAAGGAAAAAAGGATGGAGGAATCTCTTACCTGCCTGTCACCAATTTCAGGTTCTATCCAGTTGGGATTCTTTTTCTTACCTACATTTTTCTTGGGCTAGAGAATCAAAAAACCAAATCTCTCCGCTTTACACAGGTTTTCATTGGGTGTCTGCTAGGTGCTGTAACAACTGCTGCAGTGTGGGGCATGTCACTTTCCCCTCGGTTTTCTCAGAGTCTAGTCTTTCACCACTTCTGCACCATTCCACTTGTTTATGTAGCAAGAGGCAAATGTGTTCAGACATGTGGAAGAATACCAAGAAACAAGTTGTTGTTCGTTTCCTACTGTCTTCCTTCTCTTTATGGCAGAGATTATCCCTTTTCACTGAGTAAGAGGTCCTGTCCAGACAAACTGCTTTGCTAGATGCATTAAAGGCTTAGCAATGTCACGGAAGATTCTTTCCTTTGGCTTGCCTGTATTTGGGATTGGACCAACCACCTCTACGTTTAGAAGGAGTTTTTAGTTTATTCTGAGTTTGATTAGCCCTTGCCAGTTGCCTGTTTAATTGACAGACTGCTTCAGGTGACAGTGATGTGGCAGTGGGTTGGGAGCCAGACACAGTGGCTCACATTTAAAAGTAAGGAGCTCCTTCCCATTTTTGGAGCCAGTCTTGGCAGTCAAGAGTGCTGTGTTATAGGAAGTAATAATTCAAGCTGGCAAGTTATACTTGGAAACTATAATAAAAAAAGTAATATACTGACTATGCCAATATTTGAGGGTTATAGTGTTAAGAGTTTTGTGAGTCTTACATTATGGCCTATTTTATATTCACTTCTCTGGCATTTAACATTGAGCTGTCCCTGGCAGGTGATTGTGGAGCAGTATGTGCAATCTCACCCTAATGGCCTCCAGGCTATGTACAATAGGCTGTTGGAGTTTGTTCCTCATCACTGCCGTCTCCTGCGGGAAGTGACAGGGGGAGCGATTTCCAGGTGAGTATCTTAGGCTTTCTCTCAGCTGCACTGAAGTTACAACAAGTATCGTATGCTTTGGAATCCTTTGCATTATCAGCTTTCACGCACTGATGACTTATCTGACCTTTCCTGAAGATTCATAGTCAAGTTTGATTTCTATCTCACACCTGTGTTTTTCAAAACAAAAGAGTGAACAGACTTTCCTGGTGCTGCGGCCCAGACCTTCAGAGGAAGCAAAGACAATCCTGTATTTTAGTAATAGAAATGAGTCCTGTTCATAATACAGTGTGTCAGATAACTTGGTTTTTTGAACGCATTAAATATGATTGTACACTTCATCCAAGGAGAAGAGCATAATAAAGCTATTAAAATACAAGCTCAGAAGTTACTGAGTTGTTAATGCACATCAGAAAAGTGGGGATGATCCTCAGAGGTTTGACTGATACATTGCATATGCCGAAACTACAGGTTTAATTGATTTGCGCTTCCACTGTCTTCTCAAAAAGTGCTTAATTCCTTATGCAATTAAATTGCCTGTTTTCAAGCTTAAATAATTCAGGTCTACTGAATTGGATCCATTTATTCATCTGTTTGCAGGATAGTTAGTATAGTAGACTGCTGTAATTAGCAGAGCTATGGATGTAGCCCCTAGGGACTGCAGAATTACTTTTCTAATTAGTCATCCATTGCTGAGCTTTTTATGACTCCTAAGTTTTACTAACATTTCAATTCTTCTAATCCCTCAGCAAGTTTTAATCGTTCTTAATAATGGAATGTTTCTACTTTGTACTGTGGTATACTAAATTGGAATTGAATGCTTTTATCTCTTCTGCTCTCAATTGATAAGTTTTCATAATCAAGGTAGCTTTTAATCTTTTGTTTCAAACGCAGTATCATGTATAAATACGGTTTGGAACAACTAGGAAAAAGTTCTTCTTTTCAGTGCATTAGTCACATTATTCCTGCTTGGTAGGTCTTGGAAGTTTGGAGCTATTAAAACTTGAATTATACCAATAGTAATAGGATTTCTCAGCTGAAATGTGCTAATTTTCTACTGCACACTTACAAAATATGTAACTGATAAATTTTTAAAACACTTTGAGATTTACCTTGGATTTGATGAGGCTGTAGAATCAGATTAGGAATCTTCAAAGGAAGAACAGTTTAATGGAACCAACATAAATATGTAAAAAAATGTCATTGCATTTTGTCTAGTGCAGTGTGTCTACTTTTCAGTTATTCCTGCCTCCAAATAGAAGCCTGGTGGTAAAATATAACCATAGAATAATTGCAATTTTTCTTTCCAGTGAAAAAGCGGATATTGTTCCTGGATATGATTTCTTAGTGAATTCAGTGTGGCCAGAAATAGTACGCGGTTTGGAAGAGAAATTACCATCACTGTTTAACCCTGGAAACCCAGATGTGTTTCATGAGGTAATTAATCTTCATTTTATCCATTTGTAATTTCCATGACACACACGAAATTGAAAGAGTCATGTTCTCTAGCTTTTTTCCCCCTGCTGCTTTAGTCCAAATTCATGTTGTTGCGTGGCTTGGAAGAGGAGATTATCTCAAACCACTTGGTTCAATTTTCATAGGAATTAATTCTCCACTCAGGTTTGTTAGGAATGCTGGTCCAGAAGTTACTGGACGCCGTTTAGTCTGATGGATTAATGTTCATTTTGGGAGTAGGGTTGCAACATAATTGAAGATGGGAGTGGATGACTCCACTGTTCACTCAAGTTTAGGACTTCTGTATAGCAAGAGCTGTCATGTTAATTAAATACCTGGGTTTCAACTAATTTTTTACTGTGGGAAGATTTTAAAATTCTTTGTTTCACTTGCTTGTTTTAGCTTTTGTTCTCTTCCAGTACTGCAGATCATGTTGTGATTATAAGCAGAAGTTAACTAAAGCCTGAAAATACTTGGAGGCAGTGCAATCAGGTTTAGAATATAGAAGCAGTATTTCTCTGGTATCACAAGCTTACATTAAATAATGTAAGCTTACATTAAATAATTATGAAGCAAGCTTACATTAAAGAATGAATTTAAAGTACTTGTTACTCTTGTATTTTCTTCATTGGCGCTGCTACTCTGTCTCTGAAACATCATCTTTTACTAATGGTGAAATAGATTTCTTGATCTAGTATGAAGATTGGCTCTAGCAGTCTTTACACTATGTCACAAGTAGAAAATACAAACTTTCTGCTTTTCCTCGCGTCCTGCCTGCTTGTATTACTGAAAAATTCAGATTTTTTTCCCCTGGCAATTTGAGTTGTGATTAGTGTGAAATATTTTATTTCAAGATGGAGATGGGAGGCAGTAATAAATTGACTGAAGGAAGGCATTGTTGGAGTATCAGGACAGATGACTTAGGGAAATGCTGGCCTGCCAGTGGAGGTTTATAAGGCATGTGATTTCTTCATGTGTTCCTGCAAAACTGCTTTTACTAAACGCTCAGATTTTTTTCTTACTTGGAATTTAAGATCTCTTTTGTACAGATAGATTGAATAAATGAAGGCAGGTAGGCATGACTGTGAGTGTTTGCAGTGCTGTCTCTGAATAAGAAGCAAATTGCATGGACATTGAAGAAAGCTGTGATAGTGCCATGCAAATGACACCGTAGTGTGTTCCCCCTCCCTCATGAGAATTCTTAGTTTACCATAAAGTTTCAGTCACTCTTCAAGCTTTCGTGTTATGCCCTGCATACTGCAGACTGTGAGCCTTGTTGGGCTTTTGCTGTTCCATGCTGTATGGTGTACACAGGAATGTATTTTCTCTTCTGAAAAGCTGGGTTTGCTTGAAAGGCTGTCTTATGTTACACAGATACTGGCTAACAAAGGCATTGTGTTTATTTAAAAAACACCCAACAATCCAAAAAAACCCATAAAAACCCAACACCCACCCATGACTTCCAGGTAAATCATGTAATAAGTCCAAAGTACTTTCCAGACTGCTTTTGACTACTTAAGTGACTCAGAGCCATTAAAATCATTAAAATATTTTACTTAAAAATGAATACAAAGTTGAAATGCCAAGTGTAAAAATGCTGTTATACCTATCTAAAGACTAATAGTTCTGAATTAAGAGGGGGTGAGAAGCCCTTTAAAATTGTTTTTGCACTGATGATGAGCCAAGTAATGCTACACAGATTTTAGACTATAATCTTTCATCTCTGTTTTGTGGGTTGATAGAAATGCAGAAAAATATTTTTCTCCATGTTTATGTGCGTATGTATCTATGTATAGGTTTAATGCTGAAAAGTTTGAATATGCAGTATGATCTGTTAAGAGATTTTTAGGTGTAGAGGAGAGAGAGAGATTGAAATATTTGTTTTAAATCCTTTAAAAATCAGACTGGCAATGTTAAGTATGTTAAAATAAGTGTTCGTTTGTGCAAGGTGTTTTTTTAAAATCATTTCAGGTTGATGTGCCCTTATTTGAGTTAGATGTGTAGATTTATGGGTATATGAAAATAGTACTTCTTTTATCCCTAAACATTCATTTGAGATTTAGTTTAGATTTCTCTGTTTGAAAATTGCTCCATTTTGGTTCCCAATTTTACTTCTCCTAAATAGCTGTGCAGTCAACAATCCAACCCTAGAAGCTGAAATAGGAACCAATCTTGCAGATAGTTCCCTCTCCTGGATATAATGTTATCAATTCTGAGATAAATGTCTCTTGAGGTGCCTTCTGTTTTGAAAGTGATAGGTCTTTACAAAGTGTTTGGTTTATATCTCTGACTTACACTTAGGGTAGCAGAGCATTAGCAGCTTGTTTGCCTTTGTAGAGTGCTGGGTTTATTGTCTAAGAAAGGAGGCCTGAAAGAGAACTAATCTGCCATTCAGTCTGGGTCTAATTCCCATGCCTTTTATGGATCCATTGTGTTATAAATACAGCCAGGTTAGGAGAAAAGAAGTTACTTAAAAGCTTTTGTGTGCATTTTTCAGAATACTGCTTTGACACCGAAACTGCCACATCACAAGAAAGATATTCCGTAATTATACCTTTGACAGAAAGTTACGAAGTTACTGGGATATACAATACAAAAGCATTCCCGTGGCAGTTCATGTCCTTTGCTCACAGGGGAGTTTTTGAGAGCAGACCCTCTGAGCAGCAACGCAGGGGCTTATCCTGATAATGTTTTACTGCTTCCTGAGAGGCAAAAGCACATCACTCCCATAGTGCTCTGGATTGTGGATTGAACCCTAACCCTGCAGTGAAGTCAGAAGCACTGAGAGATTCAGTCAGGCTTATTTCATTAATTCAGTAGGGCATTTATGAGAATATATGATAGGTTTTATGGCTGTTTCCTTTTTTTTTTAATAGAAGAAACTTGCACAGAAACCAAACTAGTTTTCATTCCACTGAAGTAATTTTGACTGCAGTTGTGTTTTCATTTTAAATTTGTTTACGTAAGTTTTGTGGTCTGTTAGCAAGGTCTGTTTTGTATGAAATATTTTTTTTTCGTACTGTTTTACTTCTGGTTTTCATCAAGTGCTTGGCTTTCTGCTTTGTGCATGATTTAATTTATTATTTCATTATTTTCAGTGTTCTCATACTGTTGAGACCAAATCTTCAGTGTGTTTGGGGATTAATGTAATTTTTTTTTTTGCTTGCAACCAACTTAATACTGTTCATAAACATCTTATTAGAAATACACACTGGATGAAGTTAATTTACCTGAAATTGTTTTAAGTTCTTCTGCATATATTTGATATTTGCAAAACAGTTTTAGGGAAACAGATCTAGAAATTCTTTTAATACAGGTCCTGTGTAACAGACAAAAATATTATGCTTCCATTCTCATGTGTGGTTGGCTATGTGTACTTCTGAGTTTCATTCCTGATTATTTCTGTTTGCTGTATACTTTTATCTCCTGCACCTGACTCAGTTCGTACTGTGCAACACCACCCCAGTGATTGAGATCAGAAATAATCACAAATCTCTGATCAGTTCTTCTTGATCAGCGTGCTTGGACAGTCTTATGCCTTTTAGAAGTGTCCTGGGCTAGCTTTTGTTACCGTAGAATAACACTTTGGAGTTAATTTGGTTTTGGTTTCACTGCAGTCCAGGCTTTTAGCCTTGTGTGATTAGGTGGTGACGGGCAGTGTCAGCCCATCCTGAACCTCAAGCTTAGTTGTAGCATGATACAAGAGTTCTGCTGGATGGGTGGTGTCCTTCCTTGTTTGCTGGCAGCCTGTGTGTGATCAGAATGCTCCTTGTCTTCCTGCAGAAATACACCACCAGTATGGATTTCGTGCGGAAATTTGAACGACAGTGTGGCTCCCAGGCCAGCGTGAAACGGTTGAGAGCTCATCCCTCTTACCACAGCTTTAACAACAAATGGAATTTGCCTGTATATTTTCAAATAAGGTTGGCATGCATTTTTTTGTTCACCCTTTCAAAAGTAGAGGTTAGTCGCAGCAAGATGATCTGGCTTAAGGTCACATCTCCTCATGGTTCAAAGTTTCACTTGTCAATAAATCATAGTAGAAATCAAACTAAGAATTTAATTACTAAGTCAAGTAGCTGTTTTATATATCTTTCAACAATTTAGCAAAAAACCACTTAACTACTCTTCAATATGTACAGTGTTCTTAAACCAGATTTGATAAGCTACTCATAAGACTTTCAGGAACAGATCTAAATAAGTCTTGAATTCTTTTTCCAAATTCTTTTTCCTCCAATGTCCCTGAAACTAAGCTGTATGTTGAATGGTACTTGTGCAAATCCAGAGGAATATTTATTGTGAGGGAAGAAATCTTTTTTCTTAGACATACAGAGCTAAAGGACTTAAGAACTTTCAGCTTTTCCAGGTCTTGCCATTGTTTCTGACATTCTTTTTGTCTCACAGGATGTACTCTTTAAAGTGCTGGGTCTTGTAGCATTGTCTTCCTAAAGACTGGCAAGCAGATTGGGAAGCATTGTCTTCCTAGTCCCTGTTCCTGAGGAGCTAAGTAATAACTTCTAGGTTATTTTACTAGCAGGTCTGATGTATCTGTAATATTTCATTTTACAGACCTTGCAGCTAGAAAAGAACAGAGAGACCCAAGAAAGCCCTGTTTTAATTCTAGTAATGTTAGAATTTTAATAAACAAAACAGAATGTAAAACTGTATTTTTAGAAAGTGTAGCCTACAAGTCTGATTGTAGGGCTGGAGAGCAACCCTCCAGGCAAGGAACAGAACGATTGATGAAGTCTGCTGTGACCCAAGTGTGCCATGTGTGATCTGCTTGGTCCAAAGCCTTCAGAGAGCCTCTTGAAAAAAAAAAAAAGTGAAATTTCCGAAAGAGAGAGGAGAGAAATTGATGTTTATTTTTAACCTGGATCACTTTAGTAGCCTTTTTTATTGCGCAATTCTGTAATTGGCAATAATGCTACCACAGTTGCATTTCCACAGTTTCTTTAATCCAGGGCGAATTTACACTTGTGCTGAAAAATTCCGTCCAGGAATCTTATGAGTGGTAGAGTTAATACAAGTGACAAGAGCATGGGGCTCAGAGCAAGGTCTTAGTGTTTTGGTGGTTCATGGTGTTTTGTAAAACAGTAGTCACAGCATCTGATACCCTGGTTTGGTTTTTCGCTTGCACATCTCTTCCTGCAGTTGTGCAGTGAACTGATGAAGATCTGTTGCTCAGGACAAAAAAAAGACTGGTGTTCAACTCCAGTCAGTTTCCCCCTACCACTTAACTGTACAAATATTCATGCTGGCCCAAGGGAAGGGGCAGGAGTATTCTCTACACAGTGGTGCACAGACTAAAAGTGTCCATGGAACTGCAGCCATTATGGACCTTTTAACAGATACGTATCATTAATAGGTCTCTGTGTCTGCCCTTTTTGTTTCGAGTGCAACTTTTCTTGTAGGAGACCAATTGATCAAACTTTGATAATCTCACTCATAAAATTGAAATGGAGCTTTAGCATATTATTTCTCTTCAAAAATGTTTCCCATTAGGTATTCTGAGCTCTGATTGATTAAAACACTTTTAAAAAATCATTTTCCTTTAATCCAAGATTACTGTAAGTGTAAATAGTGTACTATGTCGAGAAATCGTTGGATAACAGCAGCTGATTCATCTTTAGCCCTATTATTCTTTTATATTGGAATAATCTGCTAACTTTGGAAGTGAATTCTTTAGTGCATAATTGTGAAAATAATACAACATATTAATTATATATATCAGAGAAGCTTTTTCTTGATGTGTGTTAATATCCTTTAAGTCATACAAGATTTTTATTGAACTGTTATCTCACACTTTGGCATTTATAGTTAGGATTGTTTGGTTTTTTTCATTTTTCAATTACAGAAATTCCCCAGAAAAATCAGCCATTACTAAAGCCTTTAGAAATGATCCTTTGAAGAACAGATGGATGTTCAGGCATTTCTTTTCTAGCAATGCTGGCATAAACAGCACCAGTACTCTTTTTCATGTTTCTCATTCTTTCGGTTATGTCAGTACAGCTGATTGTGGAAGTGTAGTGAACCCCTCGCTGGGGAAATTATTTCCTAAGTAAGAAATATTCAGCAAAAACGACATCATTGTTAAAAATCTTATTCTGTTCTCTAATGCTTTTCACCATAAGACTTAAAGATAATGTTCTGTTGATGGAAGCAGTGCATAGGCAGAAAGGAGGTTTTCAAGCCGTTCCACAAACATGTTTAGTTGCTAAACATTCGTCTTAGTCCATTAGGAGTTCGATCAAGAAAAGCTAGGTGGGCCCCTGTTCTGATCTGGAAATGATAGTTAAGAGGCTGTAAGTCCTACAGGCTTGTAATTAGTAAGTTTGATAGAAAGACTTACAGAGTTACTATGATGCACATAAAAGCAAAAAGAGGAAACTAGGGACAATAGAACTTCCTATAGGGAAGCTTAAAGTGATGCAAGTATGGAAAAGTATCAGAGGTTTTAATAACTTTTGCTGTTATACCTAAAAAAATTTTGGAGATGTGATTTTAGTTTGGGGTTTGTTTTTTTTTTGCTTTGAATGGTGAATTTTTGGAAAAGGGATATTTTTAAAAGGGGAATTTTTAAAAAGCAGTTGTCCTGTGAGGAACTATTGATTTTTATTTGGTACAGAATTGTTTGCAGAACCTTATGCTACTGCTCATTAACAAGCATGTAGAAAGCTGAAGCTCCAGTATCACATGACATATCTGAAGGCTAAAGCAAGTATGTGTAGATTTGTTTGCTTTTTGTTTAAACACGGTAACAAAACAAAAAACTTCCCTCCTCCAAAAGCTGAGGACTTGTCACTCTGTGAGCTATCATTTTGATAATGTTTGCAAACATGACTTCAATAATTTCCCGAATTACAAGCTTTGTATGTGCCTGTCCAATGTCAAAGGTTCTTTTTCAAGTGTTTGAATGCTGGTGTGGCTTATATTCCAATTTAAGTTGGGCAAAAATAACCCCAGATTTAAAATCTGTGTATGTCCATTGATAGCACATTGAAATAATACTAAAGTAAACATTGAAAAATGTTTAGGCATCAATTTAAGCAACTGTTGAATTGTAATATTCAAAATTTCTTTCTCTCAGATTCAGAGAAATAGCAGGGGCCTTAGAAGAAGCACTTTCAGATACGCTAGAGGAAGCACCAGGTAAACTTCTATTGCAAAAAATACTTATTTTAAAGGAATTGGTTGTATAAGTAGCAGTTATCACTCTGTCTCTTGAGTATTCAGTAACATGCATCCTGTGGTTCACATGAGCTTCCTGATTTCTGATTAACTAATCAAACAGTATGAAACATTGTTATAGAGATGGCAATGTGAGACTTTTGTTCAGTGATCACTTTGCTTACTAAAAACCCCCTCTTTACCAGCAATCACTACCATGCTTATGGAACCCTCCCGTCGGTGCAAGAAGGAGTTAAGTTGGCATTTGACATCCTCTGAGTGACAGCCAAAAGGCCATGCTGTATTATTGGGGCATATTTTTCTTAATTGTGGCACTGTGTAGAGGTGAAAATGGCTGTCTGTTGGCCGCATTTAGGCTTGCTGTCGTTCATAGAGTAGGTGTCTGCTCCAAAAACATACATTGATTTATGAGGAGATGAGGAGGTATGCAAAGGAAGAATAAGAATGGAAGAGTATAACTTGGTGTATGCATTACAATATGCTTCTAATCAGAAGAACTAATTTCAGCTAACAGAGTCAATACTTACGAAGAAGGTATCTTAAGAGCCACATAAATGTCTGTATGTGTGTATACACACGTGCCCTCTGAAGAAAACCAGGAGAAAAACATCCTAACGGGGACAAAATACATAAATCTTACCCACTTCAAGGCATAGGCCTGTAACTTGCAGACACATTCCTTATCTTTCTAATTGTACTGTCTAAAATGTTACTGTGTAAACTGCTTTAAAAGTATTTTGTTTAAATATGGATGTTTGTACAGTGTTTTATAAATAAATGTTTATAGCAAATATCTCATATAACTGGGAGAGGAGCAATAGTTTAGTGCTAAGGGAGTATTATGTTATGGCTGGCAGGCATATCTAATGTAACTTCTTCAGAAGACTGCCAAAAATTATTTTGGAAATGTTATTTCCTGGAGTGGATTATTTGGCCAAGCTGTTTCTGCCTTTATTGCAGGCAAATTCTCATTTCTTGCTTTTGCCTGCACAGCTACAGCAAGACTTTAGTAGCATTTGAAATCTAAAGCATTGAGGAGAAAGTATTTTATGATTGTATCTTTTTGGAAGACTTATCTTTTTTTAATCTTGGGTAGTGCAATTACACTGATGTTGCATCTTTTAAAAATGTGCTTAGGAACTTGACCTTTGTTGCCTAATCGTTTCTAGCGGGGAGCTCGTTCTGTCTCTTGGCCACTCACATGGTCTGGACGAGTCTTGTGAAGTGCTGGTCAGGTCAGATGTTCTTACCGCTTTTAGCGCACCGCCTGTGGAAGCTCAGCCTGCAGATCTTGGCACGCTACTCTGTGTTCATCAGCGAGGTGAGAGAGCAGCCTGCTTAGCGGGTTGGTGATGGGGAATGTCCATCAAAGAGAGACTTTTTGAAGCAAAGTATGTGACCTCTTTTTTAAGAGGTTTTTTTTGTGAACTTAATGGTTTTTAACCTTCAACCAGTTCATGAGTTTGGCTTATAAAAAGTATCACTGCAAAATACACGTGTAGTCACAAATATCAGTACTGTTGCAGTGCTACTGTCTGCTGGTTGCCAAAGCTGTACTTCATGCTGCTTAATGCTGCCTCTGCCTCTGAAACAAGAAGCCAGAATCTTAGTTTTCATCTGTTTGTGTGTTGTTGATAGAGTGAATGAGGTTGTGAAACAGAGCTGGGTGAAAAATAACCCTGCAAATAAGAAGGAGTAATATAATCTGGATCAGTTGTTTAGTACTGAGAATGTAAAACTGAAGTTTCCTGGGCAGCTGACTCAGCATCAATGATCACTGCTTCTGAGCAGAGAAACTCTGCTTTGCTCTTGTACTGCCTGCTCCTAGCCATACAAAGGAGCCCCTGTTTCTTGTGCCACAGAGAGACAGCACAGTAGAGTAACTGGGATTTGAAGAGATTTCTGGAAGTCATCTGGTCCCAATTCCTGCTCAAAACAGGACCAGCTTAGATGAGGTTGTGCAGAACCTCTAGTTGAATTTTGAATATATCCAAAGATGGTGATTGCACTCTTTCCTGGGAACCCTGGTCCATCAACTGATTGCTTTTTCCTCCTATTTGATCAGAATTTCTCTTGCTACAGTACATATCCATTGCTTCTTACTCTGTCACTGTACCTCAAGGAAAAATCTGATTCCATCTTCTCTGTACATGCCCCTTCAGTAGTTGAAGACAGCAGTAAGAGGTCCAGTTGTAATTTCTTTTGTGACTCCGTGACTTAGTTCTCTCAGCTAAATTAGCTCATGGAAAGTACTGATAAGTACCAGAGTTAAAACAGAGTAGTCAAGGGAAGCATTTGCCTGACAGCAGAGAGCTTGAGGAGGTGGGAGAAAAGAGTAGTTTGGCAGCCGGACTGGACTGCCCTCTACTAACCTTAGTGACAAATTTGTTCCAAATCGTCCAACTTTGTAGTGCACTCAAATTTTTTTTAAATTTAGTTTTTACAAAATTTAGGAATGGTAATACCCCTTGAAAGTGTGGCATTCTAATGCTGGAGCTTACAAATCCTTTATATACTGTTTCAGTCTGTCCAACTTTATCTGCCTTCGCTTTTGCCAGGGTTCACACTTCTATTTGATGTTTCAGGTTTCTGTAAGGCCCATTTCCAGTGAGAATACGAAGGAAAGCAAAAAACCTGTGCCAGTTGGTAGAAAGGAATCTTCTTTAAGCCTCAACCCCAGTGAGGACCAAGGGAATGGATCTTCTCCGGAAAGTCTGCCATTGTCTTCCATATCTAGTACTCAGCTGATATATATTGCTGCAGATCTGGACAAACTGCAGGATCGGGTTTGTGCTTTTGATTTTACTTAGAGTCTTCATTGATGTTCTTGGCATCTTGTAAGAGCATTAAATTGTTTAAAACAATGTACCATAATTTGTTTTTAATCTTAAATGCTAAAACTTGGGATGTCTGATACCTGAAATACGTGGCCTACTCTGTGCTTATTTGGAATGGCAGATTACAGGGAAACCACTTCAGGTATTTAAATTCTTTTTATCAGTAGCTGCTGGACTTAACTCCTAAAACAATATATTTCTACAATTCTTTGGTGTGAAGCTTCACTCTGCCAATCTTACCTTTTCTAATAAAGTTTCTGTTGCAGCTTGGAGTGTGGTACAACATTCTGCTTTAATGTTATCTTCTCTTTTAAATGTTTGCTGGTTTTAGTCTTGGAGGTTGGAAAAGGTTTTATCATCGTGATTATACTTGATTAATGATCCAGAATCTTGAGGAGAGATGTGTGGCGTTAATTGTCTCCCAGTAGGGATGATTCTTGTGTATTTACTTTCAGTAAGGCTGAATTTTCTGCAGTTTGTGAAGTTGTAAATTGCAGGTGGATTTTGTTAATTCTAAATTATTTCCTCTGAGTACAATAGTAAGGTAGAGGATTTAGTGTGCAGGCTTAAATTCCTGTGCATATTGTAAACGTCTAGGACTGATTTTGCAGAAATACGGTAAAACCATAGAAATTGAAGGTGTTTTGTGATGCATTTCGAACTTGCAGGATGTAGGAAAAGAAATTCAAATGTTTATAACATGACTATATCTCTCTTGGTTTTGGGGTTTGTTTTCAGATTCCTGACATCTTAGACATGATTAAACCAAAGCTTGAAATGATTGGCTTCAAGAATATATCTTGCATTGCAGGTAAAACTGAGAGGCTCCTTCCCCTTTCTCCCAAATCCCCTCTGCCAAACAAATGAAATCAACTTCTACAGTTTCATTATTTAGGATGAAAATACTTAATGAAACTTGCCTTCTGTTTAAACTGTTAAATAGAAACAATCTTGAACAGTCCTGTTTAGTCTGGAAGATGTTTAATGATTAAAATTGAGTGAGTCTAAAGTGCTTTTAGGAGTTTTCTCCAGAAAGTGAGGACTTAATCCTGGAAGATTCATGTCATATCTTTAAACTTCTGAAAGAATTGGGGAAGAAGACATAAGGAGAGGCTTTCCATTATCCAGTTGAAACTAAAATGTTTTTCTAAAATGACTATTCTCTCTCAGGCCTGATGAGTCACGTGAGGCAGAGGGTTGTCAAAGTATCATAGTTAACTTTAACTTCAGTTAACCTTAACTTCAGAGGGTAGAAGCAATTCAGTGTTTTAGCCTTCTTTTTTTTTCCTGGGTTTTTGTTTTGGGTTGGTTTGGTTTTTGGGTTTGTTTCTTTGGTTCATTTGTTTAGTTTTTTCATCTGATCATTCTTTATGAGAAATACGGAGTTTGATTTTAATTTAATAATTAAAGCTAGGCATGTAGCTGCATGAGTGAACTAGTCCCTGTCTGCAAGCATAGCCAGAAGTTCTGCATCATGAATTCTACTGAAATGTCTAAATCAGAACTACTGGTAGATGTCCAAGTCTATTGGAGATATAGGAGCTTGTGCACATCCCCTGCTCAGTAGATGGTCTGTTGCCAATCACGACTTTGAGTTGAACATATTCCAGTCATTCCGTAGGGAACTTGGAGAGAATTTCACAGTTTCTTTGGAAGGTCAGAGCCTTTTGATTCAAGCCTTTGCTTCATCGGTAATGCTGGAAAAATTTTGAACCTGGAGAATGTTACTTTACTCCACTTGTCTTTCCTTCCCTCTGTCTGTATTTCTGGCTGAGGAATGGTTGGTGCTACTGGCAGTGTTTTATAAATGGCTGGTGTGTATTTATTTGGTAAGCATATCCTGTACCTGACAACAGATAGTGAGTGAGATTGGGAGGATGAGGGGATTCACATAATTTGTGTTGTGATTGGGCAGGGTAGCTCAGTTTAAACTTCAGCATTTTTACTTTAATAGGAGCCTTGGAAGATTCAAAGACTTCTCTCTCAGCCTGTGTGCCTACCTTGAATAACAGGATTATCCAGGATCTCAGTGAGTCCTCCTTTGCATACCTGAAGAGTGCACTGGAAGTCCCAAGATTGTATAGGAGGACCAACAAGGTCAGTGCTGCTTGCAAATGAAAAAATACATCTCAGAAGGGCCTGTGCTGAGATTGTTATGAGGTCTTCAGGCCCGTCCATGTCTGCTTGACAGAGCGCAAGACAATGTCTTCAACTTAGTGAAGTTAGTACAAAGCTGTAGGTATTTTAACAAAGGTGTAATAGTCTGTTTTGGGCACTGAGTCTGTACAGCTTTCTCTGGAATCAGCATGAGCAGAAAGAAAGAGCATTCAGGATTGTACCCTGGGAATAGGAATGGCTGGCACATGCCTCTCTGAAAAAGCTTTGGTCATTTTGAACCTTGTTCTATATTATATGACGCTGTATAACACTATTGAATAATTTTGTGATGGTGTCTTTCTTATGTATAATGATCTCTTCATTGATTTGTCCTAAATGGTTAACGTATCTCTTTGCTTGGGTACAGGCTTAGCATTTTTTACCTGTGCTAGAATTGGGTGTTGATACTTTCAGTAAGTAAACAACTGGTTCCTTCTTCCCTGACTTGTTTCCCTGTCATCTACCAGGAGGTGCCAACTAAAGCTTCACCTTACGTTGACAGTGCTCTTAAGCCCTTCTACCGACTGCAGAATGACTACAGAGATACCTTGAAGCAGCCCATGATTCATCAGTGGTTGGAAGGCGCTCTCTCTGAAAGCACACAAAAGTAAGAGAACCATACAGAGCATTGTTTGCCTTAGTTAAAAACTCCAATGTCCATTGAACAGGCACAGGGAAAAAGCAAAACACCATGAATTTACACACCTCTAAAGAAAATCAAAATACAGCGCTCTTTAGGTGGGATATATTTCCTTGGGTTTACTCCGGTGTTGTGTATTCAGCAGATGAAAAGCTGGGCAGGGAATCCAAAGACCTGGCTCCTGCTCAGATCTGTGCAAACCGTGACGTGGTGGATAGGACATTTAAAAAATTGGTCAGCTCTGGAAATGCAGCAGTGAACTAAAGATTTGCATTTTGCTTCAGAATTGATGTAAGACCTTAACCTCATGTTACTTTCAATGAACAGTGGTTGAGTTTTCAAGAACTTGAATTCTACTGTCCTTTGACTTTTTTAATGTACATAATGATTATCCAACTTTTTAGTGGTTTAAAAAGAAAGCTTTAGGCCTTTTAAATTGCTGAAGAGCTAATTGTTCAGTTTTAATAAGTCATAAAGCAATACTTTCTTTAGCAGATCTTCTGTTTCCTAGTTAGCATCTTGAGAGCTTTTGAACATGAGTAGTCATATGCATTAGGTTCCTTAATGGATTTTTTTTCCATTTGTCTAGCTGTATTTTCAATTCTTCTGCTGTATTTTAAATTCTTCCTGAGCAGGATTGTTGCATTCTGTGAGATCTGCCAGTCAAAGTGTGTAACATGAGGCAGCAATACTTGCTTTTGTTTGAAAGTTTCACCAAAAAATTTCACAGGATACCCCCTACTTCTTGCATTGTGGACAATTTACTCTTCGTACTAGCTATAATTTTTTTATATCTCTAACCTTGCCTAAAACTAAAGAGTTGCCTTAGCCTATTTTGATGGTTTTTTTTCCTTTTCCCATCTTTATAGTTTTGCTTTGTTGATTTTCTTTGACCTTTCTGGCCATAGATGATAATATCAGAAGAATCCATGCAGGTTAAATTATAATGCGTGATTTCTGTCTGTCCTTATGTGGTTTTTACTAATAATTCTTAGCATATTATATTGTCTGTTGACTGCTGCTGAGCATGGATTGATTTTTTTTTATTCTGAGATTTAGCCACCTGGTAATTCTGAGGTTTTAAGCCATAGTCAGAACATGAGTTCCTTCTTGCCCCTTGCCTCCTTATGCCTCCCTACTCTTCCAGTTCTGGTACCTCGCAGGTACTTATTAATGCTCAGTGCATTTTTATTTTTTTTTTGGTATTCAGAATAGACTTAAAATTGTAAGAGAATTTTACATATTCACCAACTGTTCTTAAAATTGTTCTTAAGTATTTTGGACAGGGCTAAGCTTAGGTTGGTCTAGACTGCACTGGTCACTTTCATTTTGCACAAAACCTCTTTTTTCAAGCTTGGTGTCTCTAAACCAGTTATTAGTGCATAAAAAGAAGCTTGTTGTTAACCCACAGTATTTGTTAAGTAACGCTGCTGAAGAACTGCAAAGATTCCTGGAATCTCGAGTCACTCAAGCTTATTGAGCTAAAATATCTTAGAGTGAATTCTTGTCCGTCTCTCTATGTCTCTGTGTCTGGTTAGTCTTGCTTTTAAAGCTTCAGTTGATCTGGTGACACCACGCAAAGTAGCTGTTATGTAGTTCCTTGGACCCAACCAGAGCTTTTTTCCTCCCAAATAAGCAGTTCTTCACTTTCCATGTTAACATTACCAAAACTGAATTAAGTTCTAGGTTAAACATGGTGGCAGTGGTTAAACACCAGTAAGACTGGCTGGTTCATTTCTTAATTCCTTAGAATTTTCTGTTCAATTCTGTTTTCATGGTTTGTTGCTACTATTTTTATCAGTTTGTTTCAAAATATCTTATCCTCACTGACAAGAAGCAAGTCAAAGAAACTGAATTTCTTCAATGGAGGAATATTGTAGTTTCTTTATTGAGAATACAGATGCAAATAATTAATTTCTTGCTGTGACAATACATTCTTACATCCAAATGAAAACAGAAAAGTGCATAAACTAGTTAAAAATCACTGGGGGCTAAATTTGCTTAAATGGCAGAAGCACTTGGGAGTACAACAGAAGTAGGACTTAATCACAAGTGAGTGGGACTAGGAAATACCAAGATATGAAAAGAGAACACGACTGACTTTTGTTGGAATACTTTTGCTTTTCATAGAATGGTATCGTGAAACAAGTTTCCATGGCACTGGCAAGCACTTTTTCTTTGGCCATCAGTATTTAATTACCCTTTAAAAAAGCTTGTCTGCTTTCTGTTGCCTCCTTGTTTAAAAGTAATCATCAGGAAGATTCTTTCAACTTTTTTAATTCCTAGAGTAATAGTTTTCATGGAAAGGCTCTTTGGAAGTTAGATATTTTAGCAAATTAAGAACATAGCTCACTCTGGTCGCTTCTCTCATGGATCTTTTAATTTCTCTTTGGTGCTCTGTTTTCTCTTCTTATTCTTAATTCACTGTCCTGGGCATCTGTTAATTGGTAGGATATGCCCTTCCCACTTAGGCATGGGATTTCAGTCCATCAGGCTTTTTGAACTTTTGTCGAGTAGTTGATGCGAGTACTTTGTTTGATTCTATGCTTTCTTTAATGTGGATCCCACGGTGTGGGGAGTTCTATTTTATCTATACCATTTCTAATTTGGGATTAGTGTTCTTCTGACTTTTCCTACCAGCTTCCTGAGACTCCTGTTTAAATCAGTTTCTTTATTTTAGAAATACATTTTAGACATTTCTGACTGGTGTGCACATGCGTGCTCTCATATACACTTTTATAACTTGCCTAAAAATACATGGGTTTTGGTCTGTCAGTCTGTTATTCTTGTCCTGTTTGTAAAAGCAGTTTTACTTAGTATTCTGTTGATTGTAAGGAGGGGCTGATTTTGACTGTTTAAAATTGAGCAGTTGCATTCCTTGGTCACTATTGAGTACAGACATCTTGAACAATCAAAAATGTTGTGACAAGGAATCTTCAAGACTGAATAGTTATTTTCAGATTACCCTCTGGAACTGATAATGGAAATACTGATTAATTGGTAATGATAATAAGTATCTTCTTTGCAAGGGAAGCCGTTCCTTCTGTCATTTTTCAGCAGGGCCAGTGATGTACTTCTGTGTATGAAGTAGGCTTTTGTGTAAAGTGGAATTTTTTCTTTCTCATTAACCTTCCTGAATTTAGGTATTATGAAACTGTATCTGATGTGCTTAGTTCTGTTAAGAAAATGGAAGAGAGTCTAAAAAGGTTGAAGCAAGCCAGAAGAACTGCAACTTCAAACCCTGTTGGTACAAATGGGGGCATGAGTGATGATAACAAAATCCGACTGCAGCTGGCCCTAGACGTTGAGTATTTTGGAGAACAAGTAAGTTATAAGAATTGAGTTTTTTATTATTAATAATGGTTTCAGAAGGGAGATGGAAGTGGAAAGGGAACCTTGACTCAGATTTTGGTCTTGAAGACTTTGTTGGTGTGGGTTTGGGGTTTGGGTTTTTGCTTTGTGTTTTCACATTTGTATAAAGGAGATGATTTGAGACCTTGGTGATAGATACCACTTTAGCAATGCGTGCTTTCCTGTCCTTTCTTACACAAATGCAAAGCTTGTATTTCTTACTACTCAGAATTCAAGTACTGCTTAGTGCTTGGAAGCACTAAGAGGAAACACTGTGTTTACAGGTCAAAGGGCAGGGACCTGACTTAGTTCTGATAGAAACTTCTTTATGGCCCTGCTTCTGTTTGCCTTCTGTCGGGGTGTTTCCAGCCTTGACTTTCTGCATGGTCAGGGTCTGTTCCCAAGAGCCGTGAGGGATGTCAGCCTGATTTGTGGTGCTACACAACTGTAAGTGCTTTTCAGTGCCAAATGCGAGATTTTAAATAGCAAAACATAAAAGAAGAAAATATTCCAGGAAATGTAGCTACTGTATACACATAGCTACATTAAATTGTATAAGCATGCTGTTTTGTACGCCTTTATTTTTGAAAATCATATCTAGATATAAACAAACTTCCAACTAAGAGTCCATGTCTGTTTTCTCTTCTTAGTTGTCATCAATCTTGTTTATAAGCAGATGCTGTTGATGCATTGTAACAGGTAGATTAAGTCTGCTTGCGTGTGAGCAGATGCTTTTTCTCAGATATGACACTAATCACAATTGGGTGGAACTGTGGAAATCTTACTAACAAAAACTATAATTTGTCAGTTTTTGCCTGGGGTTGAGCTTTTGTTCTTCTTTTCCATCTCTGCAGCGTGAGTTTAAGCTGAACTGGGACAGATTATTCATGATCATTTAGGAGTTGTTTTGGTACATGTGACTATTACGAAGAGTTCCAACGGCAAACACCTTTTCAGGATCACTTCATTATGGTTTTAGTTAGATCCAGATTTTTCTGCTTCACTGCACTCTTAGCTTTTTCATGGCCATATTTTTCTTACTGTCAGAGCAATAGATTTTTTGGCTAAGAAATTACTTGCAGCAACCTCTGTAATCGTAGAGTTGTTTTTGTCTCCCACGAAGTTCAAGGCTACACCCATAGGCTCTTGCAGCTTATTGAAGTGCTTTCACTGTCATGCTGTTGGCTGTTCCTGGATGTATTCATGTTGATCTTTAAAGTTTTGCCCAAAACTTCATTTGGAGTTGGAAAAAACAATCCATTGAAATCAATGCATTAAAATCAACTACAGCCGAGTTTCTCTTTCTGATTGCTTCACTGGAAAACTTCCAGCTGGCTTCAGTTACAAGTTGCCTAGAAGATGATGAAATGTTTCCCTGCAAGACACTACTGTAACTGGAGAGACTTAACTGAGCAAAGTTGGATGCAAATTTTTTATAGTTTGCAGGATATGCAGTTGTATTTTTTGCCACATGTCAATGCAGGACAAAACATAGGCTTCACTGAACGTTTTAAGTAGAATAATTAGTGGGTTTTTAATGTTTTAAAGAAGATTAATGGGTTTTCTGTATCTTTTTAGATACGAAAGATGGGACTGGAAACAAGCAGCATAAAAAGCTTTTCAGCCCTTGCAGAGCTGGTTGTAACTGCCAAGGATCAGGCTACAACGGAACCATCCTAGATATTTTTGAAAGCATGTGATTGAAGATAAACAATATCCCTGAAAGAGAGAGAATTTAACTCTTCTTTGTTTTACCAAATAAATAGCAATGAAGTGCTTCCTAAAGTATCTCAAGCAACAAATCAGTGTATCTTCTGCCTCGATAAACTTGCTTCACCAAAAGACTGAGAATTTATCATAGTTATCCATTATATGGAAAGCAATCAAAGTTCTGAACTTTCTACTATAGAATAAAAGTAGAAGAAAATGTTTTTCTTATTTTTGTTGTACAACTTTAAATGTACAAGAACAAAGTTATATGTTGAAAATAATATGTAATAAATTGTCTTCCTAACTTTTGCTGTCCCATATGTTTTTGAATCAAATGTATTGATTGATGGCTGTGTTACAACCCACCCCAGAGGCAAAGTAGCTGAGGTTCTTGTTAATAGAACCCCTTGTTAATAGATTGGAGTGAAAGGACACTGAATGATCACAGTTCATGTATCTATGTATCTCAGGTTTGTTTTAGAACAGTTTGGTTGCAATGGAAAAAAGGTATGTAGTTGTTTTGGTTATTGTCTATAAAAACAGAGCAATATGAAAGTATAAACATATCACATAGGAGAATACATAGAGGAAAGAAAGAAAGTGTATACATACATAGTGGAGAGGAAAGGTATCACCATCCATGGGTCCAGCAACAAGACTTGATTGTTGCAGTTCTAGATGTTTGTTGGTCAAAGTGATGGTCACAGTCTTGATCCATTGGAGGTGGGGGTAGCCCAAGAAAAAGAGTTCAACAGGTTCATAGATGTTTAGGTTCAGGTGAGAATGCCCAGGTACCTCCCCTAGGGGGGTGTTCTACGCTGCCTGATGTAACACTGTGGATCACGTGAAGTCCTCTGGTGGGTGGCCCCAGAAATGAGTCTGGAGGCACATCAGGTTGGTGGTGGTCACAGGCACCGTCTGTCCCATAACTTGGGGTGATCTTTGAGCAGTGAGATGGGTATGAGCACTTGCTTCCTCTCCCACAGTTTGCCAGAGAATTTTTGTCCAGATGCATTAACCAGGACGTGCTAACCAGATCTCACCTCTGACAGGTCTGGAATCAGCTCCTTCATGTCATAAATTCCTCCTTTCTGTGCTTATCTCGAGCTCCTGCTGTGGTGGCTTATCTCATGGCAAGTTCCATCTGTGGCCTTCACAGTGTTTGACACAGGCAGCTTTGTGCCTTAACTCCTTACGGGGTGTCAAAAACTTCCAAACGTTTATCCAGCTCTCCTGGAATAAAGTACTCACAGGAACGGGATTCTGCTATTTCTCATTACTGCTTTGCACTTACCTGCCCTCCCTCACCATGGGATATGGTTAGCTCTTGTTTGGGTTTTGAATGTTTTCATTTAACTGATCTGTTTTTTTCACAGACCATGTTGGTGTGAAGTGCTGCATGACAAAAGCTCATAAAGTACTTTAAATTTTGAAAATAATTTCTAATACAAGTATTTAACTTAGAGGTTATTACATTCAGACTGCCTGTTTTGCTTCAAATTAAAACTTACTTCACTAAGTTAGAACTTATTCAGAGCTGGCGTATTTCTGATTTGTATTATATTAGCTATTAGAACTCACCTGTAGAATTTTTGTAACTTCAAACTAGTTACCTCGGTGCAAGGTGCATCTTTATATAGTGGGAAATTTGAAAGTGTTACTAGGGTTTAAACTGGTAGAAGGATTAACAAAGACCTTTCTTGAACCTACAGTGATCTGCTTATGATGCTTCTCTTTCATATATGAAGGACAGGCAACATAGTCTGAGTACAGTAGAAGGTGAATTTAAGGCTTTAAAGTCAGAAAATGGCCTGGTTTTGTTTGTGTTTTGTTGTTCTGATTTTTTTTTTACTTTTTTTTTTTTACCTTGTGAAAATTTAACAGTGGAATTCTAGTTCCTGATTACTAATTAAAAATACCTATTTCTTCCTAAAGTATTTATAAACTTGGGGCTTAATGCCCAGATGCAAATTTTCCAAGTACTTAGAGATACGAGGTTTGTAGCACGTGGCTGTCATGTAGTGTTGAAGCTGTAGTGAGCAAACCTTTCACAACCTGAGGGCTTTCATTCCTCACGGTTGGAAACTGGTGGTATTTGAGAAGTTGAGAAGACACAACCATGTGATCATGGTGCTTTAGAAGCAATTAGGATAGGTGGCTGTTACGACTTCCCTTAAATTAATTTTTTGAAGGGAGGCAGTGAGGAAAATCCTGCTGCTTAAAATTATGTGGTGGTGCTTGGATTCAATCTTGAGTAATGGAGAGCAGGATTTGGCTTTTCTAATTTGCTTAGCTTCTGTCTGCTCATGGCAACATACACAACTGAGGGAGCATCCAGATTTATTGCTGAAGAAAGAAACAGCAAAGTGAACCAACTTGTCAGATGACAGATCTGTTTGTCTCCTTCAGGCACATGGAAATCCTCAGCCTTAGGCACACACTTGTGAGTGGATGTAACTTACTGCTTATGAACAAGAAGTTTGTGTATTATATTTTTCCTTCTAATAGATGAACCCAGAAAGCTTGGTCTCCTCAAACCTCTTCACTTGCTTTTGTTAAGAGTCAGGAGTAGACACATCTTCTAGCTACTGTTGTTTTCAGCAATGTTTTCTTATTATAAAATGGATGTGTAAGTTGTAGCCTGAGACTGAGATTGTAATACTGTAAATGAACTGTGCACCTGCTCATTTCTGCAGATGTGCATCTCTATACAATCACATGTCTATAACAGCTGTCACCAAAGTAGCAGATTCTGAGATCTATGCACACTAGTGACTGAAAATAGAACAGTTTTGTTTGTATCCTCCAAAATTGAGGAAAAGAATGTAGTCTATGTACCAAACCAAAAAGGCATGGAAAGATTACTTGCCCTTGAGTTGCACGTGATTTTCCACATCTTCCTGCAATAACACTTCCTACTTGTCTTTATCAGCTTTCTGGGGGTATAGGCTGAATTCTGTTCTTTTCTGTTGAAGACCAGCTTTAATTTTAGGGCAGGAAATAACACTGTAGCAAATCAAAATTACTGAATGGTCCTGTGATTGCTTTAAATGTCTGTATCACTGGTTTTATGTCAGTTCCCCATTTTTTGTTCACTTGAATAGGATGGAATTTTCTTTCAGTGGAATAAGACATTAAAGAATTTGTGTGATACCCCCATTGAAAGAAAGGTGTGAATTAACTTTGTCTTTGGTAAAATGAATTTTAGCATTTTCAAACACCATGGATCAGTGAGGAGAGGATCTGCCATGTAAGTGTGTTCCAATGGAGATGTCTTCTGCTAGTAATCCTATTTCTTCTATGCCTTAGGTAGTTCTTCAAGTGCACTTCAATTGATGACAGTAATGCAGTTTTGATTTTGTGCCTTTTTCTTCTTCCGTTCTAGGACCTTTTGAAAACTTGCTATGCCTTTCTAATCCTGGAAGGAATTTAGCTGGAAGAGGTTTTGTACAGTATTGAGGAGGGAAAGAGCAGTGGCATATTTTCCTCTAAAATGGTAGCTGGGTTCTCAGCTTGGCAGGTTATACCAGGAGTGGACCAGACTTTTCTAACCTCATCATCTAAAGATAACTAGCAGTATGTATATTTGGCTGGACCACTTGAGGAATATTTACTCTCCTTTTCCCATCAGCCGTTGTATTTTCAAGGTTGAACTGGAGGTTGAACAGGACGCAAACTGCAGAGATTTCTTTAAAAAAAAAATTTTTTTTAAGCTGTCAGTAATTTGTCAGCTGTGTTCAGGGTTAAACTCTGCTATTTGATGAAACCTAAAAAGCTCATCCTTGCCTTTGTTCTCTTTCTCCAAATCTCCCACCTTTTAGAGCTTGAGTTTAGGTGTTTCATTCACTGGATTATTAGGCTGTAGATTGCATCTGGGTGCTCAGTATGTGAGTGGTGTCTAGGATGCTTGGAATGTGCATCATGGTGTGCCTGACAGAGGAATTTGGTAAAATTGGAGGAGAGTGAAGAGTACAACATGCCATAAAAATTTTACACGTGAAATTAATGTCAGAAACAAGTCTCAGCATTGTTGAGGAAGCAGAGACTTAGTTCGGAGTTGGGCATGGGTGTTTTTTTGGTTAGTTGGTTGTTTTTCACCATTTAAATATGTAGGAGAATGGGTACCTGTACAGACAGCTTATCTTGTTGGTATTGTAGCATTTGCTCCGGCACCTCTCTCTTTGCAGTCCTTATTCTGGTCAGTATACTTTTAGTTCCCTGTCTCTGCCCTTTTCTTCTTCCTTTTCTTCTCCAGGGTGTCAGTGAAGAGGTGCTCTCCACCACAAAATTTCTTGTCTGAAAAGTGAGTTTGGTGGGTTTGTTTTGTTTTTCTGCCTGTAACCACTGAACAGGGTATGGAGTTCCAGGGCATGCGGCCCCCACCTGTGAATTAAAGGCATTCTTCCCTGAACTTTCCACCAGTGTATCCAGGGGCTCCCTCTTGTTATTTTCCACCTTCTTCGTAAAAATGGAACATTTCATGGTCTGAAACTTTATTTGTAGCTGATGCTACCTTCTGACTTCAACGAGTAAATGGGATAACATTTAAATTAATACGAAGCTGCCTCTTTCATGCTTACAGCCATACCATTGGCTGTAGTGCTTGATAATATGCAACTTGCTGTCTTAAAAACATAAATCTGGTTTGGAGCAGATTTCAGAAGCCAGAACTTATTTATGGATGAAAGCCCAACTGAACTGTGGCAAAGAAACTTGGAAGTGAGTTTATTTGCATCTTTCTACCTCTGCATGTTCATACTTAATTACTTCTGTATATAAACAAGTACAGTATTTAGATGTTAGAGCATCTGGAGTACATACAGTATAAATGGATAAATACATGGATGCTGTATCCTCGTATTCTGAGGGTTATTTTATTTATAATGTTATGGCATTTTCCATGAAGCTACAAGGCTGTGTCACATATCCACATCACTGATAGCAAGCTGCTGGCATTAGTGCATTTAGATTAGATACACATTTGGACCACTGTGGATGATAATGAGCTGCTGTGCGCTGCAGGATATGTCTCGCATGATGTGCCAAAGAGGTTTGCAGTTATTTTTAAGTGCCATCAGTGCTAACAATAAATCTAGAGATGAGAGGTGGAAATCCTTGTTCCAGTTTTTCCTTAGTACCAAGGTTTGTCTCCCAGTTCCTCACTTCCTAATTCAAGAGTCATCTAATAATCTGTTGTTCCACTTTAATGTTTCAAATTTTTATGACTCTGTTAAGAGTTGGACTGGACTGCTGTAATAATTTTATTCACAAGTAGCACCACCACATCCACTATTTATACTAATATATATTACTGCCATTAATGCTATTTTTAAAGAACATATGGTTTGGATATGTTAAATTTTACAGATTTGGACTCTAACCAGTAATGTCCTTCTTTGCTATAAGGCTGTAAGAAATGCCTCACAGGTTATAAAGTAATCCAAGAAATGGAATTATATTGGAATCATAGACCTCGTGGGGTTTTTTTTCCTAAAAAAGTCAGAGATAATTCTGTCAGACTCTGAGAATTTATCCATCACATTTCATTAATACTACCAAACCCTATTTTTAGCATTTCCATAGAGTTAAGTGAACATATCCATCTGGGCTGCAGAAAGAAGAAACTTCCTCTAAGCATGTTTTTACTTCCAAGGCAAAAAATCTTGTCTCAGTGGGACAAGCGGAGCCTGCCTGTGCTGCTGGCAGTATTTTAAAGGGAAATGTTGCTGATGAAGCTAGAAATCTCTGTGGATAATTGTAAAATCTTCCCGTAATGTAAAAAGGGGGTTGCTCTTGCAAAACTGACCGTACAATTAAAAAAGCTTTTTAAAGAATGAAGAGGTCCTTTTCTATAGTAAATGCTGCTTATATATGTATTTTTTCAACTTGATGCCTTGCATCGAAACACTGCCCTGCCCCACTGCATCCAAAAAGAGAACTAGGAGCAAAAGGGAGACAAAGAATAAAATGGAAGCTGGAGGAAGGATGTGAGTCACCTCACATGAAATAGATGAACGAGGACAAAATGTTGCATGGTGTTATCTTTCAAAAAGCTGTATTTTAAACACTAACTGCTTCATCTCAAAGCTGAGTAGAGCACTCAACAACATCACAAAAACATCTTATGAATAAGAAGAAGGTGATGGGAAATGTGCATCATTCCACTCCTTTCTTATCCTCTGTGTTTGCATTTAATCCTCATGCAGAGGGTTTACTACCCTGCCAAGAAAAAGCATTGCCCTTGACTGCCTTTCAAAAACGGCAAAGAGGAATGGCTTCTTCAGCGTTACATCCAGGTACGCCCCATCTTCCTTCTGTGCTGCAGGGTCTTCTGGCTGATCTGTTCCATCACTGGCCAGTTTGAAAAAGGCTTTATTTATTACCTGCAAGGAAAAACATATGAGTAACTCTGGAGTCATCAGAGCACAATCGCGGCGGGGCAAACAAGAGTCTGAGTAAATGACAAAGCACATTGTACTCCATGGATGTTTAAAAACGGTGCTGGGAGTACTTGTTCTATAACAGGTGCAAAATCCTGTTACCCTTGTGTCATGGTTTAACCCCAGCCAGCAGCTGAGTACCACACAGCTGCTCACTCATTCCTCCCACGTGAGGGCAACAACTGAAATTGTTGTGTTATCAACATTATTCTCCAACTAAATCCAAAACATACACTGTATGTGATACTCAGTCCCTGCATGTCCCCTGACTCCTTTATTCTAGGTAATATTATTCAGTTAAAGAGGCTGAAACTGTGCAGGAAGCATAATTTTTTTTGAATGCCAGTGATATGTACTGTACCTTTCCAACTGTTAGACTGGCATTGCTTATCTTATTGAAATCTGCCCCCTTCCCCAGCAGTGCAGGCAGTTCCATATCCGCAAGAAGCTCCTGTAGATCAGAGCTGTCTTCTAGTGTTAATGCTGGCAGTGTTAATTTAATTTCTCTGCAGAGAGAGGGAGACAGAGAGGCAAGTGAGTGCTTGTTCTCCGCTGTGAAAGCATCGTGGTTGGGCAGTCCTGGGGAATGGGCGTGTGAAAACAGCTGCAAGTACTGCTTGGTGTGTGGGCACAAACACAGTGGGTGCCCTGTTACTGTTTCTGAGTGTGAACTCACCCAGACTTCACCCTGGGTCTTCTGCTAAACCCCAGATCCCCCCTCTTCATCCCCCCCGACAAAAAGCTGATCCCACCAAAGCGGAGCTCCTTTGAAGTGAGCCCTCTGGCTGCGCGGAGCTTTCTCTTTGTGCTCGGTAGTAAAGCAGGATCCCACCCGAGGTGAGCAGGCCGGCCTGTGTGGCTCAACCCATCCCATCCATCCCTAGGGGAGGGTGCACGTGCCCCTTCCCTACCTTGGGGACAGCCGCTGGAGCCAGGCTGACTGCCACGTCAGCTGGGACTCCACGTGCTCCAGGTCACTGCCGTTGATGGGCTGCAGCAGCACCAGCAGCGCCGTCTTGCTGATGGGGACTTCCACCACGGAAAAAGTTCCCTTGGCATCAGTTTTGTACCTGAATATCCCCGTGACAGACAACATAGGGACCATGACCTTTGTGTTTGAATCCACCCAGAACTCCTGAGGCTCTTCGAGTGGGAAGGCTTGCTTAACATTCACTGAAAAACAGAGAAAGAAAGGAGAAATTGATTCTTCTCTGTCTTCCCTCCTCCCCTCTGCCCCTTGGTTGGTCTTTTTAAGAACAACACACTGTGTCTTAGAGAAGGACTGCATGTATAAAATCACATTTAGCTACTGTAATCATATGTCTCCCCCTTTTAATCTGCTTTCTGGTGGCACCAGCTCACAGCACAGGGACCATGACCATCAGGACTGTGACTAAAGCTGCTGCATTTCTGCTGGCTTTGTGGCCTTTCCTGGGGACAGGAAAGTGTCTCTGCTTGCTTGGTTGCCTGTTTCCTCCCAGGCTGCCCCATGGTCCCCAGGGGCTCACAGGCCTGTGCAGAGGGTCTGCTTGATTTCCCTTCTGTCCCTCGAGTGCAATGATGGCGTGTTTGGAAGCACATCCATCAGGGCCAGCCCATGCTGCAGGAGCACACTCAGGCAGCCGGGTAGGGTCAGGAGAGGGAAGGCAGCACAAGCTCTGCCTGAGGTCTCACCCTTCACCATCTTACAAACCAAAGCAATGGGGAAGGTTGTAAGCACAACACTGAAGTGTTGATTGAGCCAAGGAGGTTAAAAAGGACATACTCAAACACTTACTAGACCTTAAAATAAATTTCTCTCGCAGTTCACAACTATGAGAAGCCTTGCTCTCACCTGGCATTGCTTTTGTGCAGATTTGCATTTCAACATGTTTTCTTCTCACTGCCACAGATCTGTGCTGCTGCCTAGTTGGGCAGGTAATCCTGTTTAGCATTAAAGAAACTACTGCCCTCAGTGAAACTCGCACCTGATGTTCTGCACTGAATTCTAAATGGCAGCTCTGCTTGGCAGCAAGTCTACAAATGTGAAGAAAACTGTGTGCAGGTGAACAACAGTTGAGAACACCAGAACATTCAGCTGTTGTTTTGTATGGATTTCTGTCACTTTATCAATGCTATGGCTGTTAATAGCATCTCAGAGCTCTTATAGCATGTTTCAGAGAAAAAAAAATGTACTTCTTCCTTTCTGCAGCTATAGGGACAGACATGGAACATGACAGCATCAGCTGTCATGGATGCCCCTTCACAACCAAATGGCAAACCAAATGCTAAAGTAATCTTCTGTGGTTATTAGAAGAGAGTTGCTTGTGTAATTCATTTGTTCTTGAGCCAGTTTTGTCCATCCCACGTGTGGAGACTACAACATTTCAAATGCACCTTCTGGGAGAGAAGGTACTAGAGCTGACCCAGTCAGGCAGACCCTTGAACATGTGTTCCTAAGCTTATATAAATTACAAGTTTCCTATACAGAAGAAGAGAAAAAAATGGTTCTACTAAAGGAAAACTGCTTTTGTGACCATCCCCAAGTCTGTAACACAATTACTTTTGCAGTATCATATCTATGCTAGACCTTACAATGAAGAAAAAACTGATGCCCACAGCTCGCTGAGAGAATGACAGCACCTATGAAAAGAAAAGAAAACCTGACATCCAGTTTTGAAGTGGGAAGATGGAGGCACAAAAAGGTTTCCTGGGCACCACAACTCCACCTTTAGCAGTAGAGGCCCACTCAGGAACTTAGGGTTTTCAGAAAACTGCAAGTTTTCTGAAATACAGTCCCAGATAGGCAAGCTGTCTGAAGGGTGTAGTCTTTGGTATTGCATTCAGTCACGAGGATCTAGGAAAGCAGCTACACTCAGAAGAGAAGACTCAGTTGTAGTGCAGGGGGATTTCTGGGACAGCAGCATGGAATGACCCTAGGCAATGAACGGTCAGTGAAAACAATTGCCTTATTTCTTGTAGATTTGTATAAGCTGCCCTGTTTCCATAACTGATAGGTTGTTTGGTTGCTTCCTGAGCCAGATGTTGCCTCCAGACTTCTGTGTTTAATAGCCACTAGAGGAGCCATAACCATTGTATTTTTTAGCCTTTTTTGTATCTGTACCTCTGGCCTGCTACCCCCAGCTCCTTTGGCTGCCTTTAAAGCTACTTCCTGATCAATCTTGCTGGAGGCCCCTCATGACTTTTAGCTCCTTTGCAGCCAGAAATACCGTGCAATTCTTTCTCATGCACCTTCCCACACCTTTCCTAATCCTTAGTTTCCTGGACAAGGAAAATACCTTGGAGGCCATCGCCCCCCTCCTCCCTCCCCGTTGCCATTGCTGGCTCATGGCAGAGTGCAAGCAGGAGCCCTGGCACAGTGGTGGGGAGCAGAGGTCCAGCCTTTCATCTGAGCCCTTCCCTTTCCCCACTGGCCAGGCGTGACCTTGCTTCCTTCCCGGGAGCCCATCCTTCCCCGAGCCCGTTCCCAAAGCGAGCAGTGCTGCCTCGTACCTGCCAAGCGGACATCCACCGCAAACAGCAGCTCGGCGGATGGGTCGATGTCTGCCAGTAAGCACTTGCACTGGCCCTCGCTTTTGGCCTCCACAAAGGCATTTATTTGTTTTACTGCCTCGCCTGGGTTTGTGAAGTCAACAGCTCGGGCGTAGAACGCGTCGGCACTGGGGAGCAAGCGGTCCATGAACAGCTGGAAGAGGGGTATGCCAGGGGCAGAGAACAGGCTCAGTGTCTTGGAAAAGAGCAGCTCCTCGTCCCCGCTCTTCACAAGCCTTTCGATCGTCCTCAGTCTGGAAAGGAAATTCCTTCCAACTGCCATGGAAGTGCAGTCAGGGTTTCCAGAGGGGGGAACAAATCCCAGCAAACCCTGCAAATCAAGTGCTGTCTGGTTTGAGGCGCCCAGGTAGAAAGACACCAAGGAGCTGTAGAGGCTGGTTGGGGACAGGAGCACATTTTGGCCCCCCTGTGCTTTCTGCAGCGCGCTGTAAAACCGCATGCCCAGGACGTTCACCAAGTCACTCAGGTAGCCTCGTTCCTCCTTCCCCCAGGTGTTGAGGCTTGGGGCTTCCAACCTGTTGTTGTCTTTCACGTCACCTTCGTATTCAGGTGTGGTTTGGGACTCGATGGATACAGGGACAGTAGCCTTTCCCTCCTGAACTGATTTTTCCAGCTCTTCACAGTCGCTCTCATTGAAAGAAAACAAACTGAAAGGGTGGACGTAGACCCGATCACAAGTCACCACGGTAAGACAAGCCAACAAGCAGAGAAGATCTGCTACCAGATTCATGTTGGAAAATTGCCTCCACGGTGTCTGCTGAAAGAAGAAATGAGGAGGGAAGGAGACTCGTCAGCCTGTTTTAAGTACAGTTTCTCTTAATCACAGGGTGAGGTGCAAGTGCTGCATTGGAGTTACGAAGGTGGGAATTTCAGTATTTACTGGTGTTTGGTCTGACTCTGCCCCCCAGAAGCCCAGGATGAGACAGACACCAGTTTCAATGGCAGCAGCTGGGAAATGGTAAGCACAGATGTGACTCCATTACCCACTACAGTACCCTAAGGATTTAGCATGGGAATGGTTGTGCGAGCTGGTTATGCCTGCAAACTAGAGCATGCTACTTCTGCAAAACCTTGTTTTGCAACAAATGCAACAGCATTTGCTCCCGGGACCTGGCAAGAGCCATCTCTGCAAACTGCTGCACTGAGCCTTGCAGACACACGGACAGGCTGAGCAATGTGCGGGCTGTTACGCAGGAAGTGGGTTTGGAATCCAGTTCTCTTAAGGTCCAAACACGGAATGATCCTCCTTTGTATGTCTAGTCAGCAAAATACCAGGCACTAGCAGAGCATGTTGTGTTTTCATAGCCCAGTGCAAACATTCGTTCTAGCTTCTAGGCAAACACACTCCAGGCTCCCTTATGCAAATGTGCCCACACTGAAACCATTTTCACTGCACCTTCTATATCTGAATACAGAGTTAGAAGGGGTAGGCTGAGTTTTACTCTGCTGTGCAGGCAGTCTTCTCCTGAAGTAAAAGACCACCTGCTGCTCTTGTTTTTCCTGACAAGAAGCAGAGAATTGCACTGTATGTGGATGTCACTGGTGTTTTGGCACAAAGGATGTGTTGCATATTGGGAATGAGAATGTCATGGACACACATAGGTATACCCACTGACAAATTTTATATTTTTAGAATTCTCTCTTTTCCTATATGAAATTTGTTGATAACTAATAGCTCTGCTGTACCTTTCTTGGATTTCTAGTATATGACTTTTAATCTTGAAATCCAAGATTAAATATTTGAAATCCAAATTGAAATGTGTTGAAAATTATGCATCTGTAACATGTATCATCAGCCAAAATGCTGTTATTCAGAGCTGTGTTTTTGTTCTACTAGTAATTCCTTGTTCATTGTAGCTTTGTTCACCCTCTTTTGCCCATTTCAAGTTCTGCAGAGCTCATTGGATGGGCAAAATGCTCTCAGCCTTGCCGGTACCCAAGCCCTGCTCTCTGCTTTCTTTCTCCAAGGCTTTTTGAGTCACACCAGCCTGTCAGGTATTGTAATTCTGGTAGCCTGAGCCTTCTGAGAGGGCACAGAGCAATGTTTGTCTCACCAACACTTTACAGAGGGTGGAAGTGCTTGGGTTTAAATCCATCTATTCAAGACCTGGCCCCTTCCCAGCCTAATTTACAATGTATAACCATATTCTTTCCCCTGAAGGGTCCCCAAGTATTTAATGCCCAATAATATCCCAGTTTGCAGCATCACCGCTCTTGCACATACAAAAACTGAGATGTGCAGATGCTTGGTAACTAGACATACCTTGCAAAATACATATGCCTGCTAGCATGGATATCTACATTCCCAGGCTGTAGGCTCCTATCCAGCTGCTGGGTTTGCAAATAGAGTTTCTGTTACTGTGATGGTCGCCCAGGATGTCTAAGTGTCTTCCTACTGAATGCCTGTGTGTCGAGCCTGAAACTATTTGCTCCCCAGAGGCCTGCAGGAGAGGACCTGCTGTAGATTTCTGTCCTTGTGCCTTCACCCAGGGATTGTTCTTCCCCATTAACTTCCTCCAGTATCCTCTAAATTGCTGTATTGACAGCACAGTTGTGCTGCTGTCCCCTCTGCTCCCGGCTCCTCTTTGCCTCCCCAACCTCGCTGGTAGCAGGTGACATGCATGACAGAGCATGTTCATTGCTTCTGACTGGTTAAAAAGTTATCTTGGGAGGTGCCTTCCCAATTTCACTTTCACAGTTAGCCCAGCTACTGTGCTAGTGGATTTCTAGACTACTCAACATAATTTTCACATTAGGATGCTCAGGAAAATGAACCCAAAAGCCACAAATTAGAAGGAATGCCCTTCCCACACTGTTCTCTCCATCATACAATTCTTTTGAGGCATTACTTCATCTTTCCTGCACAGCAGGGAGGGTGACCCTGTGCCACCCAGGCAGGCTGTGCCATTAGGCACCATTGGCACCCAGTGGTCACTTCTCTCCGGCTGCCAGAGCCCCCCTGTCAGCTTTTGTTCCATGAGCAGAAGCAAGAGGAGCAGCTCTCACTGCCAAGCGCTTACCCCAAGCCCCACCTGTGGAAAGTCAGCGCGGTTTATTTGCCTAGAGAAGAGAGCCCCAAGCCCTTTGGGAAAGCACGAACGCCGGAGTTGAAAACGCAGCAAATCCAGTAGGAGCGCTTACTCGCCTCTGTCCTGGGGGTGTCGCCCCTTTGTTGCCCCTGCGATGCTGTTGTCCCTCGGGCGAGCTCCTCAGGACACCTCTCCCCCCCCGGGGCGGTGGGACTGCGGGTGGAATTCTGCCCTCTCTACCCGGCTGCGGCGGCATTGCGCAAAGCTGCTTTACATCACAGCCTGGGGGCTGAGAGAAGTTACCTCGGGCCAGACAGGGCCCAATGAAACCTGAGCCCGGCTTAACACCAGCTGCGCAGAAAGTTCCAGGGATGGATACACAACCTTTAGCCAGACCCAGCACACCTGTGTAGCCTGCAGTTACACATTTACTAAGACAGACACAGGCGTTTTACTGTGCAGAATAACTGATTATAGGAGCTGAAAATACCTCATTTTGTGCCAGACTGAAAGGAATGCAGATTTCTTTGTACTTATATTTGTTGTACAGTTGGATCAGATTTTTGTCTTCACAGATAAATCGCCTTTAATCTCTACCTTGCAGCCTGGGGACCCACCAGCGTGTGAGGCATGTATGCTATTGCAGAATAAAGTGATTAAGCTCTCAATTTTTACCCCTTCTTTCCCTCTTGATCTGTTCAGAATGTCAAAGCTTTGTTCTTTCTCCTCTTCAACAAAACATGTTGAAATGGAGAAGATGAAAGCCAGATACGTGAGGTTGCTAGAGCTGGATCACAAAGACTTCATCCCTCCCAGTCCCAGCCTCCCAAGTCCTGTTTGGGAAAAGGGGTTGGGATTTGCAAATCTTTCTGCTGCTTTTGAAACAGTCTTTCAATTTTGGTGTGCCCTTTCTTCCTATTTAAGCAAATAAAGAGTGAATCAAACCAAGGATAATGCAATGGGTTAGACTGGGTGTTGTTCAGTGCCCCTGTTATTCTTAGTAATCCAGTAAGTAAAGTAAAAAAGTAAAATCCCATGGCTCTAACAGCAGTAGGGCTGATTTATCATCTGTGCTCCGATTTTAGAGGGCCAGTAAGGCATGACTCGTACTGCAGTGCCCAGCTACATGTTGGGTTCAAGGAGAGAGCTGAGAGAGGGAGATGTTTTTGGTGCACCTGGGCAGCTGAAGCTGGTGGGGATGAAGGTGGAGACAGGGACAGCTGAGGCTGTGTGCCAGGTGCCAAGGGCTGTCTGCCAGGTGCCTAATGCCAAAGAGATGAGAAATTTCTGTCTCTGCAGTCCTGCTTTTCATTTAAACTATCTGATTACCTTCACTCTAATGAGGTCCAAAAGTGGTTCTGAGCCCCGGCTTGTATAACGTGCTATCATGCACTGAAGGCTTAAAAAAACAGCTTGAAATATTCAAGGTGTTTTGTCCTCTTGCTGCCTGAGCATCTCAGTTGAGGAAGCATCTGGCCACAGAACAAGCCCCGAGCATTTGCACCATCTCCAGACAGGTTTAAAATGCCTCTAGCCCGGCAAAGGGAGAAGGAGTTCCTCCATGAAAAATACATTTTCCTCAGCTAAATGTTAAAAGATCAAGTTAGGTTTCAGGTTGCAATCCCCCTTCTTTCCCCTCTACTATGGAGAGTCCTTCCCACAGGCAGACCAGGGGAGATGGCTGGTTCTTTAGAGGCCAGTGGAGCTGCGGGTGGGACGTGAGCACAGCCCAAATCTCTGTCTCCTGCACCACACCCAAATCTGTATCTCCTGAACCACCACCCGTGTGGGTCCACCTGAGGCACTAGGCAGGCATCAGCAGTGCACACGAATGGCCAGACCACGCCAAGCCTATGAGCTATAGCTGGTCTGCTGCATCCCCCTAGATGAGGCTTGAACACAGGTGAGAAGAAAATCCATCCCAATGCTCCCTGTGTCAAGGACACACAAATGAAAGCTGTTTCATGGAAGGGCACCCTGTGTTCCATAAAACTCTGAAAAGTATCCTTATTAGAAAGAATTACTGGCTTTGGCTAATAAGCTACAAGTGATGCTAATAACATCTAGTACAGCTGTCAGACTTACTTGTTTGCTGTGGGCAATAAACACTGAAAGAGGAAATCACAAACCCTTCAGCCACTGTATTTTTTTTTCCTTAAATCATCATGCCTTTGTGCTGTAGCATCCAGAGGATGTTGTTGTTTGAGTGTCTCCTTCTTCCAGCACCCCTGAAGGTCATGACCAAGCTGTGCTGCAGCTGTTGGTCTCCTTCTGCTGTAAGTACCAGTCCTAAACAGGCAGCCCTGGCTGCAGGAGATGCTGCCCTGAAGAAGAGGGGGAACAGGAGGCACCTGAACAACAAATCTAGCATGCTGGTCTGGTGGCTCTGCCACATAGAGTTCAGTTTAGTTGAATATTCTCAGCCAGGTTGATCCTTGGGTCTCTTTTGGTGTTTGTGCACTCAGTTCTATTGCTTTCTGTCAATAAAAAAGTGGTCAATGTCTTTGAAGAACACAGAAGTCTATCTTTTGCCCCCCACCCTTGCCCCCACATCAATAAAGTAATCAAATTAAAATACCTAGCTTTCTCCAAAAGAAGAAGTTTCACCAGGTCATGTTCAATGTCCTGTTTTCAGCACAGTCCTCTTCCTGCTCCGGGCCACTGGGAATTTGGCTGGCCCCAGTAATGAGGGAGAACCTTTGATTTCACCTTATGTTCATGCACTACTACAAAGCCCAGACACAGTTCCCCCCCCCTCATTTGCCAGTCACTTGTGCTCACTGAATTAATATTCCCCTATTAAGATGCATCACACACCAGCGCACTTCTTAGATCTTTGTCTTTTATCTTCTAACAGTTTCCTCTAAAGGAGGAGGTTTCAGACTACGAAGAACATATCCTGCCACACCTGCAACATATTTTATGCTAGTAGTACTTAACTACAGTTAGTCTTTCACTTTACTTCTGAGACATTTTTAAGCAGGAGTGCATGAGCATTATTCCAATTACTATATGTGGACTCTGTTGTCAGGCTTTTTTTTGTTGCGTTGCCATGGTTTTAGGAATGAGAGTGTGCTTAAAGATAGAGCTTCGACTTTAGAAAGCAAAGTCTCTATCCTGCCCTTCAGTTCTGGTGTCCAAGGATTTCGCCCCTTAAAGAGAGCTGTGCCAGAGAACTTGCACTGGGCCATATCTGGGCAAAAAGCTTTCTGGCAACACGAGCCCAAGAAGGTGAAAGCAAGGCTGTTCTGCAAGCATCCTCTATCCAAAACAAGCCTGTGGCCCACACACGTTTTCTAACGAATCTCTCCCTGCAACAGCCACAGTAAAGGTACAAAGAAACACAGACCTCTCAAACCTGTTCTTCAGTGGTGAGGTGTGTGCTCTCCTTTTGCCCCACTCTCCGATTTTGGAGGGGTACTCGGCTCCCCCTTTTATACCCACTCTTGCATAAGCCAGGCCCGCCTCCCTCCCCCCCACCCCTGCCCTCATTTCTCTTCAAAACCTGCCTCTGTTTTTCCTGCTTGTTATTCATGGTAGCTGCTGAGAGGGAGCAAAGAGGGGTGGAAAAACACTGGCGCTGCAGCTGTGGGTTTCCTTGCAGCCATCCTAGGGATCAGATCTCCTGGTCAGCCTCACTGTTCTGAAGTGCTGATGTGGAAGCACTCCCCTGCCCCATGACAAATTTCTCTGTGATGGTCCTCCAGCACTTCTTCATGTAAATACTGCCAAAAATCTCCAGAAATTTTAACCCTGGCAGAGGAACACTAACACTACAGACAGCAGCATGTGATTCAACCTTGAACGGGAAAATGTTTTTGTCTAAGCTAGAATTTTGACTGATCGACCAGGCGGCTATTCTTTTGCCGAAGAACATTGCGTCTCCACTTTGTCAAAAAGTGTTTTCATTGATCTGAATTGTACTGAGAAAAGCTGTATAAAATCCAGCACTTTGTGCAGAGACAATAGTAAATATTTTATTCTGTTTCGTTCCTTTTGTTTTCCAGCTTTCCCAAATTTCGCTCTGAGACCTGAACTCAAAAGGGCCAGATGTACTCCTGTGACGATATTCTTGTCTCCTGTGAGGTGGCAGTCCTGGAGGAGGGATAATAAATTACTCTGCTTACAGGCTCAGACCACAGACCTCCACATGAGGTCTTCCTAACTTGAGTTGGCATGTCTGACATCATAGATTATGAATTAATACAGAGCTAATTTAGGCATAATAGCATGTACATGACATATATAATTCATTACTAAATTCGAGGGTTTCTTTTAGTAAGCCTAAAAGTATCTTGAGTGAGAAATAGGCCACAAACAGTTTGTTTATACAGCCTGTGAGCTGACACTGGTAATCATGAACCTCTACATCCCATCAACATTCACAATGTTCCCTCTCTCATCTCTTTTGGTAAGGGAGCACAGCCTGGAGTCTTAACAAGGCTCCAAACGGAGAGGGCAAACAGGTACTGGGAAAAGGATAGGGAGGAAAGGGAAAAAGAGAATGCCTGTGTGGGAGGATCTGACAGAAGGAAGATTGGGGACTATTGCTTCATCAGCTGCTGCAGTGGTCACCCCAGGTGTGGCAGTCGGTCGTAAGGATGGAATGGAAGAACCCTTGTTTGTGAGACATCCAGCAAAAAAAGCTTTGTAGAGCAGTAGAGTGCCTACAGAGACCAAGACATTTCAATTTGGAAGAGAATCCACTGGTATGGGAAGCATAAACATAAAATGCTGAAGGTGAACAGAAAGTCTTGAATCACTTGTTTGTAATATTGCCAGAATCAGTGGGTTCCCAGTAAAATTATCAGGCAACAAATGTAAACAAAGAAGCCTTTTGAAATGCAGGAGACACTGCCACAGGATGCTGCAGAGACCAAAGGTCTTGGTACAAAAAGAGATTAAATGAAATAACAGAGGGCGTGATCATTGGCCTGTGCAGAACATGATGGTCCAGGTGTGATTGCTAACGCGGGAAGTCCCCAGACAGACAGCTGTCAAGAATTTTACTTGATCCAGCATCTCTCATGCTTCTCTCCAAGGGATTGTCTTCAATTTGCTGTGGAAATAGAGATGCCTGAGCTGAGGCCAGCTTATGCTGGCTCATTTTGCAGCACAGACTGAAAATACTCTTTCGGTAGAGCTATACTAATGAAAGAGCACACTCAGCAAACCCAGCCTTCAGCCTCAGCATTGTTCCTGTGCACAGAGCATTTAGGAATGTGCTGCTATCTCTTCAAAATCAACATAAGCCCTGGAAAATATGAACAGTTTTCAAAAACTGTGGGTAGGTTCTTCATATTAATTAGCCGTGTTTCATTTATTTTTGTCTTTTAATCAGGGTACGCGTACTAACTGCAGCAGAGTTACTGCATTGGGGTCTAAAATGTGCCTCTGTCTCCTGCCAGACCTATGGGCTCTGTTCTAACTTCAGCTGCACACAGAGTATTTGGTGACTTTTTCCAGAGTGAATAAGTAGGAAAGGAGTATCACTCTGGCAACATGTCAGGCAAGCTTCTATACTTTAGTAAACCAGCTTTCCCCCCATTCTGTGAGAATTGTGGCCAGCTGCCATGGGCCTGATTTTATTCATTTATTTTTGCTGTCTCTGGTGGGGAATGGTGGTGCAAAGTAATATTTTTTTAGCTGTTTTAATAAAACAGGAATAGGTTTGCATGCGATTTTTCCTGTGTTTTCTCTGTATGCCTGACCTCTGCCCATGCTGGCTGGAACCACTTTTCTGTGAAAGCTTCTGATGAGCATGAGGGATGTACTCAGCTTGCCCAATTTTTTGTGTAAAGAGGATTGCAAAAATACTTTTCAATAATAACATTCAAAGTACAGATGATGAAAGAGAGGGATTATCCCGCTTCTGCCATGGGTTCTCACAGCAAGGAGCAGTGGAAAACTTGGTAACTTGGCTCCCATAAACCCCAAGGATCACGTGTGCCCCTCCCATGCTGGGGTGGAGGGAAACAGCGTGTCTGCCTGGATGGTGCCAAAATGCACGGGATGAGTGGGCAGCCTGAGAGCTGACTCGGGTGGCTGGGGCCTCTCTGGAAGGGCTGGTGTGGCACGGTGCTCCCTCCTCGCAGGAGAGGTGCCCTGGCTGAGCCGGTGCCCTGGCAGTGCCACAAGTCCTCCCTGCGGGAGGAGGGAGCATCACCCTCTTGCCGTCTCTTTCAGCTTCTCAAGGAAGCTTGTATTAACACTAGTACATATTCCAGCCTAAAATTACATTTGGTTTGTCACAGCTTGTGTTTGCAGGCCCTGAGGGTAAAGATTGCTTCGAATTTTCGTAGCCCTATTTTTTTGCCTGTCCCAGTGGAAGACGCAGTTTTTAAGAGCATTTTAAGAATGATCTGTGCACAGCCTGCACATGCACACAGAGGCATGACTGTGGGCCCACTGTGTGCATGGGCAGAGGAAACCTCCTTCCCTGAGGATCTCAAAATACTTTGCAGTCTAACAGTTATATCAGCAACATATAAGTGATTTTGAGTCCTTTCCTGTGGCACATGCTGTGCCTGGGAGGAGCAAGAGACAATCCCAGACCAAAGCAGCCAGGACAGAGCAGCCTGTCCTGAGAGTGAAAGTGGACACAAAGAGGTGACATGAACCACCTTCAGTCATGCAACAGGCTGGCAACATCTCAAGGACAAACAGCCAGGTTTCTCCCAGCCCAGTGTGTTACGTTTTTGGTCACGCTGTATCTTCACCCCTGGGATAAGAGCTGCAAGGCAGAGCAGCAGAGACAGCAGCGCCAGCACAGCAAAACGCCTGCGTGGAAGAGCTGGTGCCAGCTTTGTTATCAGAACTCTGGCAGGTGCCTTTGTGTCAGGGAGGGATTTTGCACTGTCCCAATAATTGCCAGCTGGGTCAGCCACTGAAGTCTTCAAGCTGTTACCCAAGCTGAGCAAGGGAAGCAGCCAGGTGACCACTGTCTGAGAAATGCCGCAATATTCAGCTCCAAAAGCCTCCACCACCAAACACCTGGCTGCCCTCAGCATTGCAAAGGTGCTGCAATAAGCTCAGTAGAGAGTTAATCCCTGAGGATCTCCGAAGTGATACCTTGGGTGGATGATCTTTTCTGGCACTACTGAGATTTTTGGAACTCTGGTTGTAATTTTTATACTCCTGCCAAATTGTCCACAGGGCACTATGCCCAATAGTTGTTGTCTCCTAGCCTGGAAATTCAAAGTGTAGCCGTAGAAAGACCCTTAGAAGACGGGATATCCGTGTTCTCTGCACAAACTCAGGTTCCCCTTTATCTTTTCCCAAGCCTCTCTCAGGACACGTCCACCCCTCCTCCTGCTCCTCTGCCTGGGTGGGCAAATAGTTGCAACCAGCAGGACTCCGCTATTTTGGGCGTTATTTGGTGTTCCTCTGAGCAGACTGTCTGTGGTGCTCTCCTGCCTCTCTTCAGGAGTGGTTTTAATCATTTGCAGTTTGTGCAGTTCGTCAGTGAGAAATAGACCGGCTCCTTCCTCACCGCGGGCATTACGGGACTCTTCCATCTTCGGGAGCCGCAGCAGCTCCCGCTCAGCCAGCTGCGAGGGCAGAACTGCAGCTCTCCTGGGACAGCAGCCGCAATTTTCAGTGCTCCACATACAATCTACCGACCCTTTTGCCACCTGGTGTAAGGGCGAGGCTTTCGGATTGGCGTTAATTTGAGGGCTGCACAACTAACGAGTGTTCGGCTGCGCTGGACTCCCTCCTGCTTTCGGATCCTGCTAGAAAAGCAGAGAGACACAGCCGGGCACCATTAGGGCTGCCCAGTTCACAGGACCGCGGCAGATCCAGGTCCCTTCCCCGTCTCCTTATCCGCAGCTGCCGCCGTGCGGAGGCGCCGCCGCATCGCTGCTCCCGGCCCGGCCAGCAGCGCTGGGAAATGCTGTTACCTCCCGGCCCTTTGGTAAACCAAAACCTCGGGGAGCAAGAGGAGGGGAAAGTTAAATTTATATCCAGTGATTTTTTTTTTTTTTTTTTTTTTTTTTTNTTTTTTTTTTTTGCTACAGGAAATAATGGAAGAGCTCGTAACTTAAAGGTTCTGGGGTTTCGACAGAGTGGCAAAAGTCAGTCTCCAGGCAGATCAGGACTTCCTGCTGTTTTGTTTTTACTGGATGATTTTTAAGCAAAGACTTAAATGCCGCAGTTTCGGGTTCATTTTTATTTTTACTTTGTTTTATTTTTCTACCTTTTCTGTTTTAACTGTAAAAACATGAAACAACAATTAACTTACTGCTTGGGGGATAAATCAGAGGAACAGTATTATCGAGCCCAGAATATTCATGATGAGAAAAGGATTAAGATTGCCTTCTGGCGATATACCCTGGTGAAAGCCTTTGAAAACCATAAGTCCTCTCATTAAAAAAAAAAAAAAAAAAAAANAAAAAAAAAAAAAAAAAAAAAAAAAAAAAATCAGTGCTCTTAGAGCTATTCTATTACTCCCAGGAAAAATCGAGCTCCCTTAGGGACTGCCTCTGACTCAGAGAGCTGAAGACATACTGCAGCTTGGCTCCTCTCCCATACTGCCACTTGGTGTTTCACAGTCTTAAGAAAAAGAATAAAAATAATCTTAAAAGCCCTCTTTTGTTTGTAAAACTGCCGCTCCCCAAAAGTAATGAATTAATGCAGCAGCGTGTGCTTAGCTCTGACAAAAGCCTGGAACAGCAGCTCAGAAAGCTGTGGTGTTTGGCTGGGTTAAGCACTTAGATGGCTGTCTAATGATGATATTTCAGCTGCCAGCACAGATAATGTTGTCCTTATTTACCGAAGCACACAAAAGGATGTTTCACATTTCTGGGTGTGTAAAAGGGGTGGTGGCCCATCAGAGAGGCCGGGCAAAAAGGGGACAGGCAGAGCAGAGCTGCCTCCTGGCACTGGAGAGCTGTCAGCATCAGGGAAACCTGGGCAAGGTGGGCTGTGGTGGGGGATCCAGCTCATGGGGTCACCCCCCTCATGGGGCCAGCTTGGCACCCCCTGCCCTCGGCCCTGCAGCGTGGCTGGGCCACACCAGCATTTCATAGCCAGCCACAGCAGTGGGCAGCGAGGGCAAAGCTGCAGGTGTGCAAGCACACGTTAGTCCTGAGACCGCACTGGAGACTGATGCCTCCTTAGGAGGAGAACCTATTGCTTTTGCACAGCACAGTGGAGGCAACCAGACTTCTTACATTCACCGCTATTTTAGGATCCTCCCTTCAACGAGATTTTGATATCCTACAATTCCTCCAAGATATTTGTTTTCTCCTTAATCAGCAAGATTTTCAAAGGGCCCTTCTTAAAAACTGTCCCCTTGATTTTCTGTATCCTTTTTCTCATTGCTCTCTAGCCTTTTTCACTAGGCTGTCCACACAACATTTTGTAGGGCTGTCCAGCCCTCAGGTTGTCTTGCAGAACCCCTAAAGCTGACCTTTCTCACCTTCCTTCCCTCTGCTTCACTCTGCCTGGAAATGAGGGAGAGAAGGGTACTCCAGCCCCTCTTTAGCAAGCCATGTCACCTGCAGAGAAAGTGTGTTTTACTTTTTTGCCAGAAGACAACAGAAAAGTCCTTAAAAAAACAGCCCCAAGCTGGGCTCAATTTTATCTGTTTTCAGCTGTCGTTAGAGCAATAGAAGATGTCCCCAGTTAGCAAAGATGTGTGCAGGAGCATGTGCAAAGCCTGCCAGCCTGCAAGCCACTGGGCAAAAGTCCATGCACTGCCTTGAGCCAAAGTAATGGAAAGTATCAGAAGCAGCGTGGTTTCATGTGACTGTGACTGTGGCGTTTGGATTCAAATCAATGCAAGGTTCAGAGGGTGCCAAGCAGTATGAAATGAGACTAATCTCAGAGACAGAACAAAGATGTTTTATGTCACGTCATACAGATTCGGAGGAGGAAGGACAGAGAGCTGCTGAGTTTCACAGATGGTACCTCAGGCCACATAACATCTCCCCTTAAATCTTTGCAAATATAAGGAGAATGATAAAGGGGCCTAGACAAAAACAGTCATTTCTCTCAAGCACTTGGAGTAAGAGCACAAAAATGAAATATTCTACCCTAGACCAGTCCCTTAGAGAAAGTCAGATGACACTGAAGGGGTTTAGCCAGCAGGCAACAAGCACTGGAGAAGATGGGGTCAGTCAGGCCAAAGGCTATGGATAAACCCTCCGATGTTAAACTGTTGACAGGGCAGGAGGTGTAATGACAACAGGGTTATGAAAGACTTAAGTCAAGTTGCTGTCATTTGAATAACCAACTTTAAATCCTGAATGACCAGAGTCTACCTGATGTTAATGGGGAAAGAATTACGTAAGTGTGACTCAGAAAAAGCACATGCCAGATGCTGAAGAGCAGCGGATGAATGCCAGAGCTGTAGCATGATGTGAAGCAAGGAGGCCAAGGAGAAGTGGAAACCATAGTTTCCTACATCAAGCCTTTATGTCACCTTCTATCCCATGAATTATGCTGGAAAGTGAATAAGGGTCTCTTCTAGAGTAAAAGCTGTTCAAGCCACAGAAAACCAAATCGGACGTTCTGTTCTCTTGAAGAAAATAAGAAGACCAAGGAAGTCTGACCCAGTAGCAGACAGAAATTACACTGCTCCTGTCAGCAGTAAGTGTGCCTGAGACTCTGCTCTTGGCAGAGGACGCTCACCCTCTGCCAGAGCCATGCTCCTTCTGCACAATGCCCATCTGGCCCCCTCTGTCCCCTCTGTTGGTGTCTGGAACGAGCAGTGTGGCTTGGCAGGAGGGCAGTGCCTGTGGGCAGCTGCAGCTGCACTGGTGTTCACGCTCCCCGAGTGCTTTGTTCCCACGGCTGAAGGTAATGGATAAAACTCCTGATGTTTCAGGAACAGGCATTTAATGACGGTGCCTGGAAGAAAGCAGTGTTCAGCTTTAACATACGTTGCCAGCCTGTGCATCACTCATGCTGTTACGCTGTCACCTTGAAATCTTGCCTGGTCGTGTGGCTTGTAGAGAGACCTCTGCAGTCTGCAGGAGCCTAATGGTGTCCAGAGCTGTCCCGCTAGGAATTAATTGCATTCGATCTGACAGCTCTCTCTCGGCCAGCAGCGCTTTCACACGCTGGCAGGCACTCATTCACTGCCTCCACAGACCAAGGACAGACCTGCACTATCCCCCCTGCTGGGAGAGGCCCACCAGGCTGGAAACCTACAGTTCCTGAGACAGTGGAATTGGGGAGGAAGGACTTTATTACTCAGTGTGACAAGACATTAGTATTAATACTGTCTTGTGCTGCTTAAATGTCACAATATGTCTGCTGCGACAGCATGCCAAATGGGAATGTACACAGGCTGGTGTTGCAGCTTCTCATCATCTGCGTTCACCTGCTGTTCCAGGGAGTGTTAAAATACACCCTGCTTTTACTCTCTGAGCCAAGACACCTAAGGAGCAAAGGTGTTCTAGGTCAGTGGCTCAAATCCTGCTCGCCACTCTCCTGAGCAAGTAGGAATGTGTTGCTGGTGTCTGTCCATAAGAGATTATCACAGGACATGTTGCATTTTCCTGCCACCCTGAATATCTGCAGAGAGCACAAAGTGGCAGGAATAACAAGTCATCTAAGGGGAGAAATGCTCTTCCACTGCTTTCAAAAGGGGATTTCATGGTAAAAGAGCAGAAGCGCTTAGTTCTTGTAAAACTCTGGAGTGGGGTAAGCATGTAGGTGATACATAGATTTGTTTGTTTCTGCCCTTCAAGAGATAAGCCCATGATTCTTAACATGTGTCGGGCAAGGTATTGTATTTTCATGAGAACTGAGACATTTTATAAGTGTTTTCTGCTCATTCCTCTTTTTTTCCACCTGCCCTCCCCAGGCACCATCTCTCCTGCGCACTTCTAGTGCCCTGACACCAAGGCTGGAATCTCAGAGACATGAAGCAGCAGGGCGAGGAGAGGGAAAGGCTGTCCCTGCTCTCTGGGAGAAAGGCTGCAGCACGAAAACATTTCTTATTGCACTCCAGAGTGTTCACATAGGAGAGGATCTGCTTGCATTCTGCTGCAGCAGGACAAGCACCCATAGAGCTCGGCCCACACATTTTCATATGCAACTGAACTCTGAAAAGAAGAAATTTCCTGAAGTGATTCATGGTTACTCTCCTTGGGACACAGCAGGTGTGCAGTCTGTGTGCCTAGGGCACTGAACGTCTCCTTCCCCAGTCAGCATGTTACTCTGGTGTATGGGAATGTGCCTTGGCCCCCACAGAGGTGTTGTGGATAAAGGTTCTGGTTTTGCTGCTGGCTGAATGTGGGATTTGGGGTACTTCACATCCCTGGGCTTGTGTTGGCACTAAACATGCCTTTTACCTGCCTTAACCCCTTGTCTGGGGTTCCTCTCACTTGACTGTATGCATTTAATCTGGGCATCTACCCTAAGCTACTCCATGAGGGTCTGTCTAGAGGCAAATGAAAGACACAGTCATCTCCAGAGGGATCTTCAGGATGAGTACACAGTGAGTCACTTTCTGGAGGTTTCGATCTCCTCACGGGCTATAGAAAAAGCTGACACGAGTAACTTGGACTCTATTCTGCAAACCTAAAGTTTGGTCAAATGACAGCTGCGTTTGGAGCACCAGGCTGGCCCTCTTCTCCCACGTTTGGACAGTATCCATATAGGACAATAGGAACTTGGTCTCAGCAGGGAGCCTGCAGACATCAACAATGGATGCAATTATGGGGAATAAACATGGGAATATATGTTCTAAAAAAGAAAGCTTTCCTCACAGCTCTGCGGTGAAAAATAGCAGAACAGAAAGGAACTGATCCTGTTTCACCTAATTGTTCTCCATAAATCATGTCTTGGCAGCAAGCTAAACTGGGCCAACAAAGGGCCAATTAAGGCAAAGGGAGGCTGAGCGCTGTTTGTACTCAGGGGTGTGTTTTATACTACAGGAACTGTAATTTGTTCCAAGAGGGTGACATCTCTTCCCTTTCCAAGCAGAGAGGAATATCCATGTCTGGCTCTGAGCATTATTCCTTCAGTGCATCCATGGTCTGGCATCCTCTCCAGCCAGTGTTTTACTGTCCAGTGTGAAACACAATGGTGCAGGTGAACGCTGGCTAGCAGAAAAATCACGGAATAATTTAAGTTGGAAAAGACTTATAAGATCATCGAGTCCGACCACCAACCATGCACTGCCAAGTCCACTGCTAAACCACGTCCCTGAGCACAGCATCTGCACGTCTTTTAAATATCTCCAGGGATGGTGGCACCACCACTACCATGGGCAGCCTGTTCCAATGCTTGACAACACTTTCCACGAAGAAATTTTTCTCAGTAGCTGATATNCGGTGCCGGAGGCGCGCACGCCCTTCCTCGCCCGGCGGGCGCGGGGCAGCGCGGGGCAGCTCCGGGGCGCTGGGGGCCGGCCGCCTGCCCGCCCTGTTTGCTTTCTGGGCGTTCGTCTCCGGTGCGCGCAGAGCAGCCCGGAGGTCAGACTCGCTCGGCAGCCGCTCCAGGAGGTGACACGGAGCAGGGCTGGAGGATATCGCCGGCTCCCCCACCGCACAGTCCTTTCCGCCCCCTTTTCCTCCACAGGGCACGCGAGGTATTCTTGCTCCCCTCTCTTCTCCCACCTGTTCTGGCCCTCATTCTGTCCCCACCACCAGCTAAGCCTTGTCTCGCCGGGCTCTGCCGGGCAGGTGGGAGGCAGGCATGCCCTACCTGTACCAGGACGCGAAGCCGCGGCCGGCTGCGCATCCCGGGGGTGCCCGTGGCACCCACAGCTCGGGGAAGGGCTACGAGCAGCTGAAGCAGGAGTGCCTGAGCAGGGGCGTCCTCTTCGAGGACTCCGACTTCCCCGCCTGCAACTCCTCGCTCTTCTTCAGCGAAAACCCACCCATTCCCTTCGTCTGGAAGAGGCCTGGGGTGAGTATGCCGTCGTGTTCGTTCCTCCCACCCTGCCACAAGTCAGGCACCGCTGTGCTTCGGGAATGCACCAAACGCGTGGAGTGTTCAGGGAGATGTGGAGATGAAGTGTGGGGGGAAAATCCTTCCCACCTCAGGAGCAGTGGCACGGGATTGGGATGCCACCCGCAAAGAGCTCAAGCTGCAGGATAAGCGGGCTGGAAGGCTTCACCCCATGTTTCGGGTGTAGCTGGTTGTACAGACACACTTACGCATGTGTATTTATGTGCATCCATGAAGAACTCGTAATCAGCTTCTCTCCTACAGTACTGCCAAACAAAAGATGAAAATAAGAGGGCATGCAGGGAATTAAGGGTAAAATACATTATGATGATGTTCTAACTGTGTAAAATTGAGTGTTGTTGATGTAGGAAATTCATAATTAAGATTAAATTTTAAAAATTCAAACCTTTTAACTTTCAGAATATGAGAGTCTTACACTTACTTGCTCACTTCCATCAGGAAACTCTGAGAGATTACGAATGCATGCCGTGGTTACTGAGCCATTCAGCAGTAGCCAAGGGCTCAGTGGGTATCTCTTAGTGCATCTTGCATAACAACCATTAATAGCACAGTGAGAGCCTGAAGCTGCACCAGTCAAATGCTCTCAGATCACAAACCCAGCATCGCTCCAGGTTCCTTCTCCCCACTTCACTCTGTAACTAATAACCACAGAAAAAAATGTGGCAACATTTCATTTCTTTGCTTATGACTGATGTTTATTCTGTTTGGTTTTTTTCATAGTCTGAAAGCGTCTTCCTTGGTAGAAAACTTTTCTTTCGTGATACTGATACCAAGGCAGGAAAAGAACAAAATAAGCTTAAAGAAGGGTTTAAATTATCTTAATTCACAGTGATAAGCATTCAATGCCTCAGCATCTGGTAGTTAACATAGTGCTGCTACAGAGCAGAATTAAAGCTGTTTCTCCTGTACAAGTTTCAGTTATGAAAAAAATTGGAGATCCCTACACATGGTAAGTGCAGCCTCCACAGGCACTGCTGCCTATCTGTGCTCCAAAAAGCCAGGTGGCCTGTGGGGCTGCCCCCCCAGCACAGGAGAGGGCTGTGAGGCTGAGATGCTTCAGGTGTGGTGACTCCAGAGTGCTGTGGGGCATCAAAAATGCAAGTGGCTGTGACACTAAATCATAAAGAATGGTTTTCCTTTGGCCAGCTGCTAGGCGCTAGTTCGTCTTTTTAGGGCTTCAGGATAGTTAAAATTTGGTGTAAAATGTGACCAGGAGTGGTTGAGGGCTTGTGTGCCCTTGTGTATGGTACACAGGGGCAATGGAGAATGGTCTGTCTTCTTCAGGATCTTTGAATGCTGAACTGGAAGCATTTCCAGGATGAGTAAGTTACCTCAAATGGCATGTGGCTTTACACTCCAATTCCCCCCACGCACTTTTGTGAGCTGCACAGCGAGAAATAAAACTCAGGGGAGGCTGAGAGGATGTGTAAGGACAGGGTATTAGTTATGCTCTGCTCTGGCTCCTCAGCGTTTAAGCTAAATCAGTTTCATCTCTATTATCCATCAGGAGCAGCAGCAAAATAGAGGTGCTGTAACAATTTCAATTTAACACATTTTACTTTGCAAGGGGAACATGGGCCTGGAGCATGTGCCAGGTGAGTTGCCACAGCTCAGCTGGCAAAGCTGTGGTGCTGGAGAGGGTGAGCACAAAAACACGGCCTCTGTGTAGGGTATCTGTGTTCCAACCTCTTTTCATGGTGACTGGTTTTTACTGCCTCTCCCACCAGCATTTTACAGTAGCTTGGATGAGGTGTAGCACAGTACGTGTGGGTAATTGCAGGGACAAATAATCTAAATCTTCTGATTTACAATCTGCTGGAGTTTAATCTTTAGTAATGAGAGTAGAGAGGGCTTTCTCATTACTTTGACATGCATATATCTGCATATATGCATGTTTGTAGCAGCATGAGCAAGACCTTCAGCTAGCACTAGTCTGTAAATCTCCCACTGCAATCAGTGAGACACATGGATCTGCACCAGATGAATGTCTGACTTTCTACATAAGTGAAGTGCTCCAAGACTCAGAAAGACATTTAGTGACTTTGTTTAGCAATCCTTTTTAATTATGAATCGGACTTTTGAAACTGTCCTTTATCAAAATTTTAGAACAATTTGAAGAACAGAAGACTCTTTTCTCCTTTCCTTTCCTTTCCTTTCCTTTCCTTTCCTTTCCTTTCCTTTCCTTTCCTTTCCTTTCCTTTCCTTTCCTCTCCTGTCAACAGCTCAGTGTCTGGGAAGGGTAGACACATAAATTGAAGAACAAAAAAAAACCCAACCCAAAAAAGGGAAAGACAAACAGGTTTTACCAATATCAAATGAGTCCATGGTCTACAGGAGGAAGTACAAAAGAAATATTCCTAGTATGAACAGCCACGGACAACCAGTATGACAGGTTGAGACCAGGCAGAGAAATGTAATCACAGAAACCACCTAAACAGTCTCACTCCCAGCCTGTTTTAGGTCTCTGTGCACCCCCTCTACCAGTGCAAGACAGGCACAGGGATGCACTTTGTTTTCTTTTGGGTTTAAAGAAACACAGCTTTAATGCAGCATCAGGACAGTCACAGGTCACTATGTTTCATCTCTCTGAAGACTGCATGTTCCTACTTCTAGGCAATATCCTCGTGCAGGTGAATCCTTAAATTACTGCATGCTGTGTGTGAATGATGGGTTTTGTCCTTTAACATGCTGAAAGTCCTGATACATTATTATACCATCTGAAAATCCGTTTAAAATTAATATTATTTTTGAAACACACACTCAAAAACTGTGGTGGGTTTTCGTTTGTGTAGCAGAGAATGTGGCACAAGTCCAGTAAACATCCTTTCAATTCCTTTTTATTGATTTTTTAAAATTATTTTTGATTGTTTTAGACATAGGAGGTTGAAAACATATTCCATATGTGAGTTGCAGAGATGTGTAATAAACAATGAGTCATGAATCTAATGTTCAGACCCATGTCAGTGGAAAGGTTTTTCATCTTGTCCCTTGCTAGCACACAGGATTTCTTGGTAACAGCTAAACGCATTACTTGCAATGAGAATTATTTCTCCTGGGAGCAATGGTGCTAAAACAAAGCGTGTTGTTGAAGATCAGCTACTTTATCAGCCATTGCTATATCAATGTCTAAAGGCAATGAGCTGTGGTTTTATTGTTCGTGCCCAGTCCCAACAAGACTGAGTGTATTTAACAAGCAGGTGGGCCGGGTGAGGAGGAGCTGCTGTTTGATTTCCCTTTGCTCCACACTCCGGGGACGTGATGTTCTGTGGAACCTCCTCCCCGGGGCACCTGTGGCCGAGGCACAACCTGGCCACCACCTGTTCCCAGCAAAGGCAAACAAAAAATATGCAAACCAGCTTCCTCCTGGAAGAACATTGCCTCTGCAGGGGGAGCTTCACAGCAGCTGTGCTGGTTCGCTGAGGAGAGTGCCCCGGCTCCAGCAGTGGCCAGCAGCCGATGCCGCAGCAATAAACGCAGGAAGCTGAACAAAACTATCAATATTCTGCCCTATGGTCTGAGAAAATGCAGTGATATGAACAGGAAGAAACTCAATTTAATCTAGGCAAATGCAGGGATTAAATGACTGAATGTGCTCCTCTATTTCCCTCTCCCCCCTTAATTTGTTTCATTTGCCACTTAGGCAGAAGGATCTGCTTCGTGCCATAGGGTCTGCAATAATGTATGAAAGCAGACTGATTAACTACAGGCATATTCCTCCAGTAATATATTAGATACTCTCCTCTCCCCTTTTCTATTCAGTTCAACCAATTACATTCAATATACAGTTCATGGCAAAATGGAGAAGAATTCCTGTCACATTTATTGGTTTATCGCTGTAATTTTTCTATCCAGCCATGGTACTAGTAATTGAACTAAACCAGTCTAATAAATGCTTGAGAATTGCTGTAATGCCACCATGAGCACTGTTCCCTCTGACCACACAGAGTGGGTAGTGTTAGCCCCTCCAATAATTTACAGGACTGAAGCTGTCTTTTTTGTTTGCTTATTTGAGGAGGAAATTGTCTCATGGTTGTCAGACACTGTATACTTCAGGTATTACATGCAAGAAAATAAAAGGCTTAATAGTTCAGTTAAAAGTAAATTGTCAATTTTTTTTTTCCAGCCATTGGAGGAAAGCAAGCAAGCAAACAAAAAGCCCTGTTAACCGGGGCTGCAGCCTGACATCAATCTTCTGGATGAGTTTGTGCTATGATATTTTAACAATTGCCTACAGATGAATAAAGAATGCCAGCCTTTCATAAGCAGCCAACTAATTATGAAAAAATGAGGATAGTTGATTCTTTAATTGCTCTACGCTGTAATTAATTAGCAAGGATTCCCCATCTCGTTCTTTGTGGTGGCAACACTGCTGCAGGATAATATAGCTCATGAGGCACACAGGGTTTGTCAGCACTGGTGCAAGACTGGTTCAGAGTGATGGTGATATTCTCCTGGCACATTCTAAGTAATATCTCTGTCTCACTGTTGCAGGACATTGTTAAAGACCCCAAGTTTATTCTTGGAGGAGCCACCAGAACCGACATTTGTCAAGGGGATCTTGGTGAGTGATTCCCCCTGGGTGGATGTGTTCATGCTGCACACCGTGAGGAGCAGCAGGAGTGTCCTCACACAGGAGGGGATGTTGTCCCTCCTGAACTGGTGGGAGCAGTGGAGCTGCAGCTCGTGCCCAGGCTCACCTGGCCCACAGCTACCTCTGGATAGCTCCCTCCCATCCGTGCCGGGGACCATCTTGGTGCAGTGGGATCCAAGACCAGGGAAGGATCTCCCCCCAAGGGTGCTGTGAGCCCAAGGGAGTCTTTTGTCTACCAGCACCTCCAGACCAAAGTACAGTCTGCCCTGGCCAGGCAGGGACACCCTTTCTGAGGACACGCGGGCTGTCTTTTGGATTTCAGGGGAAGTGGCAGCTGACTGTCATAACATCTCCTCCAGCCCCTTCTTCTCCTCTTTCCCCCTTCTCAATCCACAGGTGACTGCTGGCTATTAGCAGCCATAGCATCTCTCACACTGAATGAAAAAACACTAGCAAGAGTGGTGCCACTGGATCAAAATTTTGGGCCAGATTATGCTGGAATATTTCACTTCCAGGTAAGGTGAACATCTGTCACAGCATGAACACATCTCTGTCATTACATTTCATGGTCTATTTTGCAGTCAGGCTGCCAGATACTGCAGAGGAGACACTGAAAAATATGGATTGCTGAGCTTACACTGTTGTTCATGGTTTGAGACACAAACTACAGGGCTACGTCAGCCTCATACAGGCACAAACACAGCCACTCCTGTTTTGTGAACAGATACATGGCTTTAGAAACCATTTCACCTTTTCCCGGGCACAAAAACCTCACTTAGAATATAAGTCCTTAAAGGAGTTGAACTGGGATCTGTAACACACGTGTGTCCTGAGGGTGTCTCAAATCACGTGGTGAACGCTTGTGTAGCTACGTGGGTGACATTATCCCGACAAGGAGCTACAGTACAGGTCTACACATTTAGTCTTGGTTTTTCCTTAAGATAGATTACCCTTCCTAGAGAGCAGCCTTGCGCGGCAGACGATTTACATGTCTTCTAATCAAGCCTATGATTGCCACTAACTTACAATTAGAAACTGGGACACCAGATTAGATTCTGGGACACCAGAATCCTGCTCTCAGGAAATGCCGTGCTGTCAGCAAACTCATGCCCCATCCTTTCTAAACAGTTCTGGCAGCACAACGAGTGGCTGGATGTCGTGATTGATGACCGACTACCCACCTTCAAGGGCCGGCTGGTTTTCCTGCACTCGGCTGAACTCAACGAATTTTGGAGTGCCTTACTAGAGAAAGCCTATGCCAAGTAAGTCCCAGTGCACATACATAATTTGCTACTTGTACATACATTATTCACAGTTTGTTCATATGGTATTTACAATTCTAGTGAGTAGCTTCTAGCATTTGCTTCTGCCCTTGCCAACCTGACAACCAGCACTAAAGAAAGAAAAGCCCCAGGCTTTAAAGATACGGAGAAACGGATGAATTAAAAATGCAGCTAAAAAGGAAAGCAGAATCACCCCAATACTCTTGCTTGGGTACACTCTGGGGTACTTATTTTGACTTCAGTGCTGCAATTCTACACACCTGCAAGAAAGCTCTCAAACATGGATATGTTGAAAGCAATTCTCACAGTCAGCATGTGTTTTCCAGGTTGAATGGCAGCTACGAGTCTCTGAAGGGTGGCAGTACAATAGAAGCCATGGAGGATTTCACCGGGGGTATAGGAGAAATGTATGATGTTAAGGCGGCTCCTGACAATTTCTATGAAATCCTAGAAAAAGCCCTGAAAAGATGCTCAATGGTGGGCTGCTCTATTGATGTAAGTAAGAAATGGGATCTCAATTCCTCAGTGCCCTCAACTTTGGGGTTCAGTGTTTTCTGGTTTGAGTTTCACTGTTTCTCCTTAAGAAGTTTGCTGCTTGCAAAGAGTAGTTAAATTTTTATTGAACTAGGCAGTGTGATACTCAGCTGGCTGATGGGACCCTTCACCACCATCACTGTCCATCAAAGCCTTTTTACAAGAAATGAGACCATATGAACACCTGATCTCGGTCCGAGAGTTAAGACTGAGATCCTGGAAATGTAGATGGTGCTGAAACAAAATCACAGGGGCAGAGGAGGAATTCCACCCTGGAACCACTTCATTTTTGCCCTGAATGAACAACACTTAAAACATCGCATATTTTTTCCTAAAAGGGCACTGTTGCACCACGGTTGAGCAGAAAGATAAGTTCCCTGTTCATAGGACTGGTTAGCCACTGGTTAGCCTGGTGCTTGGAAGGGACCAGGTGGCACCATTTGTGATCTCACTCTGAAGAGAGAGGCTCATTCTCATTTTTTCCCCTATTCCAGACCAGCAGTGCTGCCGAGTCAGAAGCCCGAACCCCCTCTGGCCTTGTAAAGGGCCATGCTTACTCTGTGACTGGCATTGAGGAGGTACGTCCAGCAGCGCGGGGCAAGGAGATACCTGGGGAAAAGATAAGGGAGTGTCCCCTCACTCTCAGGTGACAGGGGAAGTTATCCTGGGGAAGTTGTCCAAATTCCCATCCACCTTTCCCTCGCACATCTCCTGTGGCAGTCTGCACCTTTTGCCCGGCTGTTAACACCAGTCTGCACGCTGGAGAAGCCTTGCTCCCTAGATCCTGATGCTTGATATTTTCTCTATTTCCTTCTTCCCCAGGTGAGCTATCGGGGCCAGCAAGTGCAGCTCGTAAGGATAAGGAACCCCTGGGGACAGGTGGAGTGGAACGGCCCTTGGAGTGACAAGTGGGTGCACTGTCCCGTACACGCTGGCTTCACAAAGGCCACATCCCTGCTTCTGCTCCACTGCCAGCTTCCTGCAGCCCCAGCTGCTCCACAGGAAATTAAGCCGAGAGTTTGCACACACCTAGCAGTATTAGGCCCTACAACATCTATTATGCCCTCCAACATCTCTCCCTCAGCATACTCAAAGCAGCGCAATGCAGGGATACTGATGAGGTTGTTTAGCCCCCAAAACCTAGCATTAGCAGAGATCATGCATTAATATAAATGAGATAAGTTAATTTTAACACACTCCCAATTGTAAAAATTATACATTTGGAGTGATTCTTTTTTGTTAAACTTTTTTTGCAAGCCTGTTGCTGTAGTACTTGTAACACAACATCCATACTTTGTCCTACTACCGATAAGCTGAAACTGATATTGTATTACCCCCACTAAATAGCTTGCATCTGTCTATGTTTATTGTTTGGGGTTTCTAAGCACATCAGGAATCATATATTAATAATAATATATGACCATTAAATGAGACCCTCTCCATTTGGTACCTGCCAAAGTTGTGAAAGGACCCAAAATCACAACAGGATTGGCCTGGAAACCAGTCAGGATTTACTACTAAAGGTAAACAAAATGCAAACAATACAAAATAAAAAAAAATACATAGTAGGAAATCAACACTACATTCCTCTCCAACACACACTTTTCAGTATATTTTTGCACATATGCATTGTTTCATTTTTGTTTCACTTTTTCTGCTGAGGTTTTTCTTTTATTCACACAGAGGCAGAGGAGAGGAACCATAACCTGCCTGGCCCTTTAATATTGCTGAAACACGTAATCATTTGTAGGACTACTTTAAATTTCCCTGTCCTTATCATGACTCAGAAGTAAATTAAATATGTCCACATCAGCTCAGATCCTTTGTTATCTTGAAGGAAAACATGGATAATTGACATGTATAATGAGTTCTTAAATCTGAAAAAGATGGAGAGGTTATGATCAGGACAGGCATCTGGCATTTTATGCTGTTCATCAAAAAGGCTGTCTCTGCAAAGCAGAGCTCTGACTCTGCACTTGGGAGGCTTTCTGGAACTCAGGATGCAGAGGGGCTTGTAGGTCAATACAGGAGTCTGTATTAACATTTTGCAGTGGTTGCTGGAATTAAAAACCTCAACACAAGGTGCCTTCTACTCCATAAATTCATTATGTCAAATTGGAAATGTAGTAGGGCACTTCCAGGTTTCCTGAAAAGCTTTATCAGGTTTTTATTTGGTTTTGATATGCCACAGCTGGAGTTGAAGGGGTGAGTGAAAAGGAGGCAAAGACTTTACCTGGGGCCCCAGTTACACCACCAAATCTCTCTGTGCAGGGGAAGGAACCTATCCAGTTCCCATTGACTCAATTTTGAAAAAAACCATCTGGTCCTAAATTAGCAACAGAAGTAAAAGAGAAGATGGTGCTACAGATGGAATACAGATTTAAGGAGAGGGTTTATTTACCAGCATTTTGAGGTTTACCAATAGCCCTATTATATCCAACCCAAACACCTGAGAGCAGTCCCAATGTCAATAACTCACGTTACGACCACTCTGGAGCAGCTTTGGGATCTTTGACCTGGTGCTGCTTTCAGCTGCATTAATTGGGTCTCTGTGACCATAAGCACCAGCAGGATCAGGAAACCTCTTAAACGTATCTGTGTTTGTGTAAGCTCCACAAATAAAACCCATGTGGGAGAAGAACAGCCCGCTGTTACATGCAGCCAGTCATTCTGAGCCAGGGAAAATTAATTGCCACGCACCTGTAGTAAAGCTTGGTTTTGTTTTCCTGTAGCTCTCCAGAGTGGCGCTCAGTCAGCCCGTCGGAGCAGAGACGCCTCTCTCAGGCAGCACGGGATGATGGAGAGTTCTGGTAAGCCACAGGTTTTTAAAGTGTGTCGCTCTAATCAGAAATCAAGGTGCAAGTGGCCGAAACAAGCAACGAGGAAGAAGCCTCTGTGTGAGGAAATTCTCCGTTTCTGCCTGACAGGGCAGGTGGAATGCTCACTTTGTTTTCTGTGTTTCATGTGTGCCTATATCGGTTTTAATAACAAAAGCCCTCTAAAATCAGTTTAGTTAATGGCATTGGTATTTCAAATACGGTGTGTCTCCCATGAATGTAACACCCTTTAAATCCTTCCCGTCAACAAAGGCAGGATTTACAGAAGGGAGCATTGTATGGCACTGTATCAACTATGAAATGCCTTCAAAATTGATGCTGGGCATGCACTGGAAGAGAATCAGTCCTGAGAAGCAATATTACTAGTTGCATGAAGTAAAAGAGCACCAAGATATGTGTGAAATTGTGGAAAATTTGAAGAAAATATGAAAATGAAATGAAATGAAATGAAATGAAATGAAATGAAATGAAATGAAATGGAGAAGAAAAAAAAAGAAACCAACATGGTGGAAAGTGCTTCAGAAGTGTGAAGCATTCTTCATGCCAAATTCATGATCCCAGACAGAACAGATGGCTGACTTGCACGATTCCCCCCTGTATCGACCATGCTGTGACAGTGTGTTGGGTCACATTTTCTAGGGCCAGATGCTCAATTCTTTTACACAGAGGTAAATCTAGAGAGGCATGCAGTGGAGCTATTCCAGATTTTGCCTGCAAATTAAACCAAAGTTCAACTTCAGGCCTGAGAAGTTATTTGAGATAGACAATGCAGGACATTAAGTGACGCAAAACGATTTATTCCAAATTTTGATAACTGGAGGGAAGTAGGTCCAGTGGCTGTTCCATTACAGTATTTTTACATTAGATATTTTGAGTTATTTTGCTACTGACATAGCTAATGCATTAGGACATTCGCAGTTTCTTCAAAAAGCTTTTGTGTTTGTTTGGGTTTTGGGTCTGGTGGGTTTTTTTGTCTGTTTTTGACCTGGCTACAGCTGGAGCTTATGTGGTGAGTGTAAAGGAGACAAAGACTTTAAACAGAACCCAAGTAACTCCAGCAAGTATCTCAATACAAGGCAGAACTTAAAGCCTGACCATGTGATGGAGGTAAAAGTGTGCAAATAGGCATCAAATGAACACTGAAATTAATGAAAAAAATCCCTTTTTAGTCCCTTTTGTTCTTTGGACTTGTGAGAACTAAAGAAAATCTTCATGCTGACATGCTGAGGGCCTTCTGACCTCATTAACTACCCCAAAGATATTCTGGCTATTTATTAGCAATTCAGATTGGTCTGGTCCAGGTGATTCTGATGGATGCAAAGGGGCATCCTGCTGTTGGCTAAGAAATCAGCTTCTCAATCACCCTAGTCCTTTCCTTCCTAAAATCAGAGGGTCAGAGTCTTCTTTTTGCTTCATAAGTACCAACTCAGAACAGCCCTAGGGAAATCAGAACAGGTGTTTTACCTCCTAGAAGTCAAATCTAATCTAAGAAGGGCAACCCCTTCCTCTCCTTTGCAGCACATTTCCAAAGAGGCCAGAATTGCACAGTGTGGCCAGGAAACCAAGCCATTTAGAGACAGATTTTGCTATGCTGCCCCTGCTTTAGTGTCTTGAGCATCAGAGTGAGAATTAGTAGTGCCTAGGGCTAGCAATATCTGGGAATAGCTGACAAGAAAGGACAGAGCTCAGCAAGGCAAACCCTGCTGTTTCTTTCCGCACCAAAAGCAAGTTGTAAAATGGCCCATAGCAAGTGTAAATTAATGCCACCGCAGATATCTCTTTGCTATGAGGAAGAAAAATGGAACTTGCTGTGTTGGATGAGGCACACTGGGGGCTGGCTGGGTCCTATTCGCCACTGCCACAGATAAACTTGTATCTTGGAGGGCTTTTGCTCTCCCACTAGTCCATTTTGTTGTTAGGCATCAGCCACAGGAGGAAAAGGATCCTTGTAGAAGCTTGTGTTAGGGAGGAGATCAATTTCTGCGAGTTATTTCTATGGTGAAGGGAAAGAGGGGGGCTTTTCCAGACAGCAATTCAGAGCAGAGAACCTATCTGGATGCCAAATTGCCCTCACAAAGGCCTAATACATCTGCTCTTTTACAGAGGGAAGTTCAGCCTACCAAAGCTACCCTCCGGCTTGGAGCATATGGGCCCCCTGTCCTTGTGGTGCACACCATGCAAGCTGCTATCTCTTAGAAGGCTTCTGTGCACTGTTTCCTTTTGCTCAGGGCTGCACCCAATGCCCAGTGGTGCCTGGCTCTGGCTGTCCCTTCTCTTGGCTATTTGCTCAGTCCTTGGCCAACGGGACTATTGGTATTTTTTGTTCTTGTACTTGCTAGATAAAATCTCCTGGCATATCTGCTTCTCCGTGTGCTGAGCAGGCTAGTTTCAACCAGCCCAGCCTAGCAGCTCAAAACGACCCATATTGTGGCACTTGCTCCCTCATTCCCACTGCCATGTACATGTCTCCACCTTGGGCATAAAATACATGCAGTGCAATCTGTGGGGCACAGTAGCAGGCAGCGGTGTCTATGCTACCTTCAAGGGCAGGTTGGAGACATTTCTCAAGTCCAAACACACTTTATCTCTCATGTTTGGTGTATATTTTTGCTAGGACAAGGTCCCAGGCACCCGTAAGGGAGGGGAGGGTGAGCAGCTTGAGCCTAGGAACCTCAGCAGAGACCCAAATGTTACTTTAATTGCAGCGCAGACAGGTAATCATACCATGGCTTGACTGACCCATCCTCGCGTGTCCCTGGTTGTGCTCTCATCGTGGCTGACATTGAACACACAGATGATTTGTATGAAGACTTGGCTCCTGCACGTGCCAGACAGTCCTTTGGTTGGGTATTTGGCAATACAGATGCAGCCATTAAGGCCAGGATGGTGTTGATGAAATAACTCTTTCCACTGGAGGTTTTGTGCCAGTGCCACTTCTATTTCATCTTATACTCGATTGTAACTGAACAAAAGAAAGGTTTAAGAGATGTCAGAATGAGACGCAGACAAAAAGGATGCTTGTAATTTACACCACAGTGAGTGAAAGCGAGTTTCTCCCCTGCTGTACACTGGCATATATCCGTGGTCACCAAAACTACTCTACATGAACTGGTGATCTGGCCCTGGGGCTCTGGGGGATAAATACTTCTGCTGGGCATCCTTCATGGAAATGAATGGCTGCCTGTTCCTTACCACGTCTTTTGCTCAGGATGAAATTCGAAGACTTCAAAGTGCATTTTGACAAAGTTGAGATCTGCAACCTGACTCCAGATGCCCTGGAAGACAGCACTGCCCACAAATGGGAAGTGACCATCCACCAGGGAAGCTGGGTCCGGGGAGCCACCGCAGGAGGATGTAGAAATTTTCTAGGTAAGTACATACCAGTTTGAAAATGAGAAGCAGCCACCGAAGTCTTTACCCACCCTCAGCTGGAGCTCTTCAGAGAGGAGCTCTGTAGCCAGGATTGTGGGTGCAGGACAGTTCAGCTGACAGAGACCAGGCAAAGAGACAAATGAGGAAACTCAAACCAGGGGCTTTAAGAGTACTGTAGTTGAAAGATAAGACCATCCTGTGACTGGCTTTTTCAAATGAACAAACCAACAATGAACTAAGGGATAAATATTCATATGGCCCCACTTGAGACTTTGTGGTAAAAGACTTGCTTTTTTTATGCTCAAGTTCATTGGATCTGATGTACCTCTTAATGACATTTGCATGAGCAGGACTAGGTTCAAATAAGCCAGTTAAACTGCAGCAGCAAGTGTAAAATGAGACTAAAAGCCCAGCTCAGCCAACATGTTTATGTGCCTCTGAAGCTGTGTCATAGATCCAAACTGTGTTACTGCAGACTGGCACCAGCACTATGGGATCACTGTAGCTGTGTACTTTCAACAAAATTTCATCTGACAACTTCATTTAAACCATGGTAACTTAATAAGGTACCAGGCCTAAAATCTTTTCTACACCTAGTTCCGTGAAGGACTTTGGGATTTGGCTTATTTTCTGCAAAGCTTAGTGGAAAGAAATATGACAACTGATGGAAAAACTAAGTTTGAGTGAAACCTCAGCTTAATTGTCTTTTTTGGTTTGGTTTTTTTTTTTTTTTTAGTGTAGTATTGGTGGTTTGTATTCTGAGTCAAGAAACTCTCTGGTGTTCTTTACATTGGCAGAGACTTTCTGGACAAATCCACAAATCAAGCTGCATCTGACGGAGAAGGACGACGGACAAGATGAGTGCACATTCATAGCAGCACTGATGCAAAAGGGTCGCCGTAAACTCAAGAAGCTTGGAGCTGAAATGCTGACCATCGGCTACTCTATTTATGAGGTACTCCTTTGCTGCTACAGCACAGGAGCTGCACTATCAGTATCTGCAACCTTTTCAGGGTTTGTATCCCTGCCAGTCATCATGTACTTTTAGGGCCCTTGCTTTGAAAATAATCTTCTCAGTTATATCAAGCCCCACAGAGGATGGGGTCCTCTCAGAGGAGAATCTGGGAGTCCCCACAGGGCCATGGGTTCCTAGGACAGACCCCTCAGCCCCATGATTCTGTCACCCCCTGCCAGGCTCATGCAGAGGGAATGTTGCTTCTTCTGAGCTTCCTGGGGCACATCACACACAGGTGTCTGTCCCTGAGTGAGGTTGAAGTTGGCGAATCTGTTGTCACTGCTCTGTGACACCCTATATGGGACGGTGGAGTTCAATGGCAGGGAATGTTTAAGTAGGAAGACAATGTCCCAGAGTGCTCTGAGACTGCATTCTGGGTGGGAAAGGGCAGTGGTAATGGGTCCTTGCCATAAGGTAGGAGCTAAATTGCTGTAAGCACCTGGGAGAGGGAATGAGAGTCAGGATCACAGCCTGGGGTGACTCCTGTGCCAGGCAGAATTTGGCTCTGTGGTTAGGAAAGGGGTGAGCATGGTTTTCAGCACACTCTGGCCAGAGCAGCACTGCCTTTTTTCCCCTCCTAGAGCCCTGGCAGAGATGGACACTTGGGCAAAGACTTCTTCAGGTACCACCCCTCCAAGGCCAGGAGCAAAACCTACATCAATTTAAGGGAAGTATCCCACCGATTCAAGCTGCCACCAGGTGATTACATTCTTATCCCGACCACATTCGAGCCACACCAGGAGGCAGATTTCTGCCTGAGGATCTTCTCTGAGAAGAAGGCCATCACTGAGTAAGTCAGCAGCAAGCTTTGGGCCCTCCAGTTCTCCCCTGCACACGGGGTTGTTGGCTGCTTGGGAGAGTGTGGCTGCCAGGCACCCAGCCCTACAGCAGAGACCCAGCATGGCAAGCTCCTGATCATCTGGGGTTTTTTTTTTTTTCTGTATTTGCCCATTTTTGCTAAACCTGACTCTTTTTTTGAGAGGAGTTGAGAAGGTGAGGAAACAGGGCGTGCCATGATGAATGTGCTGGAAGCTTGACAGGGAAGAATTGCTAGCTGCCTGGCACTCTTTGGGACTCTGCGAATACAGCAATGTTTGCTTCCTGTTTGTTTCCTCCCAAAGTTCGTCCAAAGGACAATTTTATGTTAGAAAAGGGTGCTGAGGAAAAAATGTGTTCACAATGAATAATGAATAAAGAATGAGATGAATTCTTTAGCAGACGACATGCACAGCTGTGTCCTCCCCGAGTCCTGCCTAATGTCTGTTTTAAGGGCTTATACCAAAACTGAAACAGTGCAAAAGTCTGATTGTTTGATGAATTTTAGCTAAACATAACCTGTTAAGTAAAAAACCCCCGTTTTATCATTTGCCTGGGGAAAAGGTAATAAGCAAGCTTCCACCCCAAGCAGATGTTGAATATACCTTCAGATACCAAATAAGGTTTTGTTTTCTCTAGGGATCTAGATGAAAACGTTGCCATTGATCTCCCTGAGGTAAGTCTACAGAGTTAAAATAGCAAGAGAATAGCTCAGCAGAAGCCAGCACACATTGCTTTTACTGTCTTTGGCTAAACCACGTTCATTTCACAGGAATGTTACACAATTGCCAGCTTTGTGCATGTCACTGAAATGCTAAGCTCTGCTGAATATGGTAAAAGAGCTGTAACAATCAAAATCGTAATTGTTATGCTTCACATCCCCTTGAAGGCAGTCAGTGCCAGCCAGCACCAGAGGTGGGTGTCAGCCACCACGTGTGCCGTGAAAGCACCACCCATTAGCACCGGGGAGCCACGTGGCTGTCCACATCTTTTAAAATTTTATTTGTTGTGAAAAAACAAGAGACAAGAGAACGTCTAATAGACCTACATTAATTTTGCATACAAATATCTTTATTTTACTTCTCAGTAGCCGCAGGACTTGAGAGGGAATGCTTACACATGCACGTGCCTACTGAAATGACTGAATTCTTTTTGCTTTTGGATGGCTTGGTCTGCCTGCTGAGCACTAATTGCAGCTGGGTCTGAGTCAGCTCCTGTTTAAGTGTATCCCTGCAAATAAGCCATTAATTGTGGTGTGCCTTTCCATGGAAACAAGCGAAGCCAAGACCTCATTTGTCCCTCCTTAGTGAAACTCTTCTCCGGGGACCCAGCTAACAAGGACATCTTTATTTCCGGGGTCTCAGGGCCATGTTCTGTAGCAGAATAAATCTGTGCTGGGTAATATGCTAAAGTGCAGCCACCTCTGGCTGGTGCTCTTGAGAAGGGCCAGAGGGCCTCGGATGGTGCCACGGGAGAGAGCTCAACAGAGCTGTGCTCGTTGGAAGCCCAGGGAAACACAATGGTGCAGGGTGGGATGAGAGGAGTGGCGTTTTCCAGGATGGGTGCTCTTGGTTTTTACCAAGGCAATGGCACATTATACACTTGCCTAGGTGAAGGAAATGAGAGGGTGAGACTTCCTTCAGGCAGAGAGATGGCTGGGAGGCCTCAGGTCTGGTGGAGTTCAGGAGCATGTGTACCCTTGTTTTAAGAGGTACAGTGGTCCGGGGTGCACAGAGGGGCTATTTGCAGGAGAGGTGTCACGTTTTACAATTCTTATAAGGACTTCTGTGCTTGGTGTTGCAGCCTCTACACCCAAACCCGAGCCCACAAGAAACTGAAGAAGAAAAGCAATTCCGGGCACTGTTTGAGCAGATTTCAGGAAAGGTGAGTGCAAAACACTTCGGGTCAGAGCAAGATGTAAAAAGAGGGGGAACACTCCTGCTCCCACCCAGAGCCAGGTGAAACAAACCTGAGGTATTTTAGGATCACGTTTAGTTGTAGTGTATTGTTTGGGCACCAGATGTCACCATGCCTTATGGCTCGATGGACAAGGGTGCAGTCCCTGGTGAGCCAGCAGGAGGACCAAAGCTAGAACTCGAGCTCTGAAGGAACCTACATGGTTTAATGCTCAGCTGCAGCTGATTTTTCTTTCAATCAACATCTCCCGCTTGAGATCGCCTTCAGACAGACTTATGCACAGCAGCACTCCTGTATTTTTCCAGCCCTTTAGTTTTTAGCATTTTCTGGGTTTTATATGGTTCTCTTTTGCTGAGTTGCAATGAAGTACAGATGAGTGATATTTGTGTTTCCTGAGGTTTTTGGTATGTCTGATTACAGCAACATTCAAGTAACAGATGCTTCACTTTTTTTTTTTCTGGAGGACATGGAGATATCTGCAGAAGAACTTGAATATGTTCTGAATGCTGTATTAAAAAAAAGTAAGTGCTGAGAACTTCTAAGTTAAGGGTTGTATAGAACTTTATAAAAGCTGCCATTGAGTTAATTTACATATAGAAAATTAAAGGCTGTCTTCTGACCCTCCACCTGATGTCCTTGAGCCAGCCAGGGCAGAGCCAGGAAAGCATTTGGTCCATGATCTAACCATGAGCTTGCCCTGCCTCCAGGATGATCCATGTCAGCTCAGTGAGGCCAGCTCTCTATTGCACTGCCACTCTGCTGTGGAGAGACAGGCATTAGGCTGGGACTTTTAGGATCTGGGTGTAGCTCATGATCCTGCTACAGGCCCTTTGTACAGTTGGAAACCTGTCACTCTCTGAACCTCATCTCCTGATTTACAAATCAAGGACAGTATTTCCTGTCATGTCTCCAGTAAAAGCATCTTCTGTCTGGACTGAGACTTCTTTGTAGTGAGAGCTGCCTTCATCTTCCAATTCCCAGGCCCTCCCATGATGAGGACTAAGAGTCAGCTATCTCTGTTCATGAATCCTATTTTCTCCTTTCAGTTTATAAAAGACAGCTTTGCCCAATGATTTCTTTCCTATTATTGTTCTTTTTCAGCAAAGAACATAAAGTTCAAGAACTTGAGTCTCATTTCATGCCGAAATATCATTTCTCTTATGGATGTATCCTTTCAAATAAGTGCTTGCGAGGCTAAATGAAGAATTAATGTAATTGTCCATAACATTATATGTTGTGGATGTCAGAGGTGGATTTGGTGATGTCACGGCAATTCACTACCCAGAGGAAACAAAAATACATGACAGTTTAATCCTGACTTTTATTTTAGAAATTTAGGGTTAGCAGTTTCAAGACAAACTGTTTTCTGTTGCAGACTTAGAGGTAGATGCTTAAATGCTGAGCACCTTTAGAAATAAATCTCAAGCTACTTCTGCACAGAACAGTGCATTTTGCAAGCTCCGGTTTATTTGAAAGAGACCTAGAAGACATAACTCAAGAAAAGCCTGTTGCCTGGAGAGCTAAATTCACCAGACAGAGTTGTACATGCAAGTTATGGGTCAGAAATTAAGGATCAGCAGTGGTGAAAACTGCTGATATCAAAGCTCTTTTTTGACAATCAGTTTAAAACTGGAAAATCTGGTTTTTCAGCTAGTTCCTGGGCCTCCAGGAAACAGACATGTGGGTGAGAGTTGTCTGTCCAAATTTAGGCAATTGTGGCCTAAATGTAGGCGTCTGCATCTGAGCTAGCTTTCTAGACTTCCTTTGCAGATAGCGAAAGGGGTGGCGTAATTAATTGTTCTGCATGTACCTAACTGAGGGACTCTGAATGACTGCTCAGACGCCAGGTGAGGTGAATCACAGCCCTGGTGCTCCCCAGCCAGATTTGTCCTTTGCAAAGTTCTGGTTCCTGCTGAGTTTGCTTGGCATGGCTTCTGCTCAGGTAGAGCTGTTTTTGCGGTATGCTTTCCCAATAAACAGTTTTGTTACACATGAGACAGAACAGTCCTTCCAAGGCAAGTATTTAATGTTTGGTTAATGTCTTGCATGTTCAGCTGAGAAGTTCTTGTCTTCTGCTTTTGTTGCTCCAGTCCATGACAGAGGTAACGTCCATTCAAACACTACTAAGAGGAAACCAAAACGGACAAAACTTTATCCTGTTAAAGCTAGTTCATAGTATTAAAATTCAGTGCAGTTTAGTCACCCTGCACGTGCAATGAGAAACAGGGCACCAGTCCTAAATTCCCTCGCTTAAAAACCAAGCCTCAGTAGGGAACTGGTCCATGTTCACGTCTCATCCTTACATGGTATTGGCACAGAGCCAGGGCCTGCACTTGACCCTGGAGCATGGCAGCAGATCTAGGTTTACTATTTGGGATATGACTAAATAGTTTCCATGATTTGCAATGCTTCCAAGCAAATCTCTGCATAGTTTTGAATAAATGGGGAGACATCTCTTCCTCTGCTTTGGGAGCACAGGAATGCAGACACAATCATCCCGCTCTGGACATGCTATTTGGAGCACAATGGAGGAGCAAAACCATAAAAATGCAAACCCAAGTCAATGCTGGCATAGTCTCCTCTGTGTCACATGCTACTGAATTCCCTGGCAACTGTCACCATGTGGTGGTGAGGAGCAGGGACGGAGTTCTACATGACCCTGGGAAGAAGAACCTGTCGGGGTAAAAAAACTCTTTGCAGAAGTGAGAATGTCCTTGGGCTCTCTTGGGTGCCTTCAATATTGTCACCAGTGTAGGTGCTCAAATAACAGTCGGCACTAGCTAGACCCCACTCGGCATGTTTTGACCTTTGGGAATGCTCGCTGAGCCAGGGTCCATCTGAGCAAGGGCTTTGTCCTGGCAAGGTGGAAGAGGGGAGGGGAATGTGACCATTACTTATTTAGCTTTTCAGAGCAGGTGCTTCATCCTGGAAGTGAACTGTGCTTGGGGGACATCAGTAACTGGGTGAAGTAAGTCCCTCACTTCAGGCAGAGGGAAGGCCGGGCAGATCTAATCACTGCCTCCTAGAACTGCTATACAGGCATTTATTTCAGACCATAAGGACCAGATGTTGCCAGTCTCACCCCACTACTCCCACTAATTTTTGGTTGAGCCATTGCAACAGAGCCTGGTCTCTAGATAAAAATACTGAATAGCACATTGGTTGACTAACTCCTTTTGGGTACAGTAGCAATTTGTTTTAATCAGGTAATTTAATTCTCTGAATCATTTATATCTCATTTACATCCAAAACTGTTCTCGCCTTGGAATAATCTTTCTTCCTCGTGTAGAGCCTGAATTGCTCAGCTGTGTTTTTATATCACATAATGTTCCTCCAGTATCACAGCCACAGCCATGGCTGTAGCTGCCGGAGCTCCACCTCATGAGAAATCCCAATGCCAGTTTCAGCAGCACCATAGGCTTTCCAGTCAACTTAACATTTTCTGCTTAAAGGAGCTACTCTGATAAGTTCAGACTGAATTTGGACTTTCATATAACAAGTCCTTTTCCTTAGTTCGTATTACCAGACCAGCGGCAATGGAAAACTGGAATTCAGTGAGTTCAAAGTTTTCTGGGAAAAAATGAAGAAATGGATAGTAGGTGACATTATCCACTGTAATTTTTCCTCCATTTCATTAGCTACTTCCTGAACAGTTTATTAGGTATATGCAGACAAAAATGGAGACAGGAATGTGTTCAAGCCATGAATTTTAACACAAAACAAATGTTTCAAAAGCGTGGGGTTTGTTTTGGATAGTCAAAGACATTCTTAGCTTTCCATGATGCTAAACCATAACGGTTTTCTGGAAATAGCTGAGATTTTTGTAAGCTAATCAACTATGTTTGGGATAAAGAATGCAATGGACACTAACAAGCAAGCCAATCAAAAGGAAACGTAAGGAGTTTCCATAACTGCTGTTGTACAGAAGAAGAAAGTGATGATTCATGACTAGTAGGGAACAATCACTTCCTAAGTTACTGCATTTTCATTACTGATCTCTCAGGAGTCAACTGTACTGAAGTCTGGGAAAGTGATGATTCTAATTTTAAACACATTTCCCTGCCACTGTATATGGCAGTAAGAATAAGTAGGCTTGCAGAATCAATCACAGACTGAATATTCAAATAAAAGACATTATAATTGTTTCCTTATGGCCGTTAATAGGTTTTTCTGAATTCATGCTACACAAAAGCATTCAAAATATGCAGTTCTTTGCTTCTTGTCTAGCCCGTCAGAAATGGCCAACACTTTCTCTGGGTACTAATGCCACATCTCTTTTGACAAAGGACACACTGTGTTTTAACAAAGGGCTTGAGAAATCCTTGTATCCTGTAGGAAGATTTGCACATATATTTGCTGGAAAATTTTAAGCTGAATGTGACGACAGCTCTAAATAACTAATGTTCCAAAGGAGAGTCGTACTTGTCATCTCAATAAAAGGACGGAATTTAACTCCAGCTTGAAAAGTGTTTAATATGTAGGTCAAAATTCAAACTGTTTGACCAGTTCTCCTGGTTGTACCACGAATGTGGCTATTCAGATCTTTTATACATAGAAACAAACGAGTAAGGGACAATATTAACGTCATGTTAAACAGTTTGTCTCTAGTGTTCAGAACTATGGAGAAAAACATAAAAGGAGATTAAGAGAATGTGTCAGTTAAGAGTTAAAAGAGAGCAATACATCCTTTCCAGTTAAAATCACTCTTTTAAAAATCAGGAAATTTTTAATGAAGAGCAACTCATTATTTTTTAATGCTTGGATTTCGCAGTACTTGTTTAAGTCACAACAACCTGTTCATATGACAAAGAGAATTGGGACCAAGATTTGCTTCTCCATTATAAAATCAGACTGGATCTAGACCAAGATCTTGTCAGCTTTCTTAAATGCTTATACTATGCAGTTGGAGATAAACACCTTGCCTTTCTATGCCATATCTGTGCTCTCTTTCATATGCCAGTACTGAGCTTTCTGTGTGCTCCTTTCATAACAGAGTATCTTTCTTCAATTTGACTTTGATAAATCTGGCTCCATGTCCTCTTATGAGCTCCGTGGTGCTCTGAAAGCTGCAGGTAAGACAAGCACCCTGTTTTATCTGGTAAACCTGTCAGGCAGATCAGCGGGGGTAAAGAGGACAATCAGTCACACCAGCCAGGCGCTCCTGAACAGAGAGGAGGTCTAAACCCCGGAGAGAACCTGGGCACATTGAGTAGGGTAATTTTGCCTCAGGTACCCCCAATCCTGAAGGGCAGTCAGAGCAATCTCTGTATCTTATTGAGCTCTGTTAAACTCAGCAGGGCTGCACATGTGCAGGGTTAGACCCTGAAACAAACCACTTCAGAACCATCTACATTCAGGGGTTGAAGGAATAGTGAATAAGCTGCTATGAAGAGCAATCACTGCATTAGTATTTCATCACAAATTATCTTTATTAAAGTAGATAATTTTGCAGAAATCCCTACAAATTCAAGAATACAGAATGGTCTCTCATATATCACAGAGCGCATGGACTAGAAACTGCAGTGCCTGAAAAATTTCTTGTTCAGAGTTCGTTATTCATTGCAAACTTAAGGAACTGTGGTTAGATCTCTTTCTGGACAGATGTGTGCCACGGAGTATCCTCCCATTAGGTGGTTTTCAAGATTAGTTAATAGAGATCTGTAGATTCCCCCTGACCTGTGAGGTTGCTCACTTTTTCTTTGTGTGTGTGTCTTTGGGAAGGATACCAGCTCAACAATTACCTGCTGCAACTGATTGTCCTCCGATACTCCGATGAGCAGTTCCAGATTGAATTTGATGATTTTCTGAACTGCCTAATTCGCCTGGAGAATGCAAGTCGTGAGTATTTTGTTCCTCTTGAATTTCATCCCCTTTGAAAAAGTAATTGTTCTGCTTTCGGCTTTTGAGCATGTTGCACAATATCTGAGATTGAGTACAAGGCTAACAGAAAGGAGCTGTGTTTAGCATTTGCGTTTAGGATGGCTTTTCTCCTGTAAAGTGAAAAATGTTCTGCTGCTAATGGAAAATTTCCCCATGTGAATAGAGCTTGCTACATAAACTCTGCAGCAATGTTGAAGGCATGTGAAGAATGCTGGTAAAGTCCATGTTGTAACCCTTCTAGTGGCTCACCCAGGAGCTTAATTTGGGATCACAAAAGTTCAAGTTTGAAATATTACTTGTGCTTCACAGGAAGAGAAAATTGGCATGCGCTTGGGCAGGTATCTCCTGTACCTTTTACATGACATGATCCCTTTTGGCCTCTGATGTGGTTCCCTGTACATCAAGGCACCCAAGATCTCAGTTCACTTCTGGCACAGGGTCACTCGTTACAAAGCAGCAGCAGTAGAAGAGATAGGTTAAACGGCTGGATAAATGGCTGGATTAAGTCATCATTAGTGTGGCTCCAAATTCAAATAAAACCCAATTCACTCAATGAAAAAAAAATCAACTTTCTTCACTGTTTGTTTGTTTGTTTGTTTGTTTGTTTTGTTCTTCTCTTTACTTTCTGGTTTGACTGTAGCAATAGAATTATTAAATTTCTGAGAGATAAAAGTTAAATAAGGTGTATAAAAAATGCAAATTGCTTGGCTTGATTTCAGAGTATCCTCCAACTCTGACTGTTTAGCACATTCAGGACACCTCTTCCAGACAAGTCCTGAAGTGAGCTTTGCATAAAGACCTGAAGTCAGCAAGACACTTCCTCTTGCAAGGACTTTGCTTTGTCAGAGGAGCTACCATCACCAAGCAATCCCAAGAAATCTGTCTTTGCGCCAGGCCTTCCCTCTCCTTGGCATGGCCACTCGCCGCTGTGGGATGGAGAGCTCGTGTATGAATATGAATGAGGGGTATTTATAGCACTGGTGTCCTGTTTTTCATTTCAGGAGTATTCCAAGCACTGAGTGTGAGAAACAAGGAGTTCATTAACCTGAATATAGGCGAGGTATGAGCACAGATCCATAAACATTGACAAAATGATGGGGTTTCTCTAGAGCTTTGTCCTCTTGTAAGAACTAGAGTATTTCTGCATGACACTTCAGGTGTTCATGAGAGTGGAGGGGGGTATCTGCTACAGGTTTCACCATGACTGGAATTTTACAGCCCACTACAGCCCACGCACTGATTAAATCACCTCCATGCTATTTCCTTCCTTCCTTGCCCTGTGGCATACTGACAGCTTCTCATGCCCCTTTCTAGTTTCTCTGCTTTATTTCCATCCTTTGGTGCCAGGTTTCAGTGGGGGAAAGAGGAAGAAGCAGATGGGGATGGGAGGGGGGAGGTCTTTCATTCCCCTGAATCCCCCAGGAATTCAGATCAGCCTCGCCTGTGCATGTCTATCATTTGCTTCTCACACTGCTCAGCACAGGTTTCTTACTTTCTTGGGCTTTGTCTCCCTGTTGCTGTGAGCTGTCTCATTTCACACTAAGCTAAAGCTTCCTGGGGTGAGGCACAATGAATTCCCAGGCAAAATAAATGTGGGAACCCATGTGGACTGCTGGGATGCAAATAAAGTAACTGCTGTTTTCAGCATCTAGTGCTTGGAGAGCTTAGCCTTATTCCTTCCTGCTGGCTGCGGTCTCTCCTTAATGACAGGATGTAAAAGCCAAGTGAGCAAAGGTCCTTTTCCCTGCATGGGGTCAATTCAGAGCAAAGCTCTGCTTTGGAATGGCTCTCATTTGGGGAAAGCCATGGGGAGGGAGAAGGGCCTGAAATACTTTATTGTAAAGTTGATCTTTTTCTGATACAGTTTATCAACCTGGCAATGAACATCTGAAGAAGTCGGATTTGGGTGCCAGGAGTTTCTTGTGACTTTGCTGCCGAGACTTTTGCCCCAAGAGCTGAGGTCCCCTTCACAAGTAAACTTCACCAGGAGATTTCGTGAAGAGGAACACACATCCTGCCCCTCCTTTCTGTTCTCCAGCCCTGTGGATGAGTTCAAGTGTCAGATCATGTGTTTTTGGTTTTGGTAGAGCCTGATACTGGATTTTGCACTGAGTGTTTGGATGGGGCACATATGCCTCTCAAGCAGGCTGAAACTGATGTTCCTGAGTGACCTCAGGTTTTTATGAAATAGGATTTTATTTAGTTTCAGCATAGCACAGACTACAGTGATTAAAAGTCTTTATTGCTGCTTGGCTACTGATTACTGTAAGGTGCTTTTGAAAATACAAGGTTGCATAAAACTTGTTGAGTTTGGAATTTATTTCCAGGCATAATGTGTGGCTACATGACAAGTACCCTGTCATAGCCACATGAATTGCAGTCTGGTTAACTGTGGAAGCAGAAAGACTAGGGATTGTATGGATGAAAATTCACTTATTAATAGTTGTGGTCCCAGGTCCAGGGTTCCTTAGAAGGATGCTTAAGCTAAGGTTTGACATTCATCACAGATATACTTTAGGGAAAAATTACTGCATCTCACTTTTCCTTAGTCCTTTCTCTTCTACTAACTAAGTTCCTCTGCTTCACACTTTGCTGTGTAGCCAGAGAGTGTCCCACAGGCCCATCTCTGCAGAGTTGCACAGTTTGTCATCATCTTCAGAGAAACACATGGCCTCTGAGACAGTGAGCTCTTGCACAGGGCCGTTTTCCTCCAGACAGTCTGAGATTGTGTCCCACACCAACCATGCTCCAGAAGAACAATTATAATTGCTTTAGACTAACTAAATGTACCCATTGGTAATGTCCTGATCTCTGCAGATGATATTTTGCATCTGTGACTTATACAGTATCATTCATGTGATGTGGGTAGCCAGTGCTGACTTAAAAAATAACAGTAATAGCAGCCAGGGACTTAAGAGGTCTTCATAGGATTTGTTTCCATGATAATCTTCATAACTTATGTCTATTTTATAATGAATCAACTGTCTGGATTTGTTTTCTAAAACCTTTCTTGCAGTGAAACAGATGGCCGTAGACTAGCCTTGCATTCCCCACTGTCCAGGATCACTGAGACAGACAGGGTTTTGTTTTCTCTAGATTTAGACTTAATGAACAATTCAGGAAGGAAAATCAAGCTGCAGTGAAGGTGAAGCTCAAACAATGAAAAAACATACAGATAATGGTGTTTAAAATAGCAACTTTCATTTTTTCTAACAGTCATAATCTTGTAACCGTGCAGAAAATACTCTGGAGCTAGCTGGAAGCTGAGCAAAAGCTGATGGTTGCAGTATTTGATTAACTGAGGTACTCAGCCCCATGAGGTGTATTGATTTTCAGATGCTGATCGTATGCCCTTTTACAGCACCAGAGACAGCTGTCTCAATTTGTGGAAGTCTGGATTAAAATCTAGACTGTCCTATAAACATTCAGCCACATACTTGAAACAAAAAAAAAACCAAATCACAGATCCTTAACTGGTTCACTGTACAAGCTTAGATGTGGGTACAAATTTATTGTAATATACCATTGTTCACGTGCTATGCAGAAGAGAAGAGATGTCTCGATACCTGGCATTACCAGTGTAGCTTTCTGTTCCTCTCCACAAAGCTGGTATTGACTCGAGAAACCAGGATTGCTATATGAAGATGATAAATAAAGGTGGGAGCAATGAGGTACAGGCAAAAATCTCCTCTGCTTTTAAAACAAAATTCATGCATTTAAGAAAAAAACACCCTGGGGAGTTTACTGCCCACTTGGAGCAGATGCCTGCTGACTGTACCACAAGGAACTTGAGAGATAACACCTGAGTTCTTCAGGAATCAGCCTCTTTCTTGGCCAGCCAACTCTCTGCAGAGAGCCCAGTCCCAGTCCTACCTTGGGGCTTACACAACGCCTACAGCCACAGCAGAGGGCACATAAAGGAGTTAAGCACAAGAGAACTTGTAGGTACAGCTGGCCTGGTCCTTGGCCACTCAGACTGTTGCAGCACAGTCCCTGTCTCACCACTTTGGCTGTAAGGATATTACAGACGCCAGTGCTGAAAGCCTTGCCAATATCAAGGTGAAGAACAGCAATTGCTCCCCCTTGTCCTATGTGCTAGACCATTTCCTTTCTGCACTGGAGCAAGGCCCACCTTAAAAAGGGAAGAGTAACTTTGGCCGTAAGTGCAGATGGAGGGTTATACAATCCCTGGTCAGGTGGGGTTTTTGTGTGCTATTACACTGTTTGTGTGAGTGGCTGGGTGGGAGAGCGAGACGTTTGATTCCACAGCCCCACCTGAACACAACTGTCCTTCTCAGCACTGCAGCCGCCTGCTGTTAGAGCAGGGGGGCAACTTTGCCCAGAAGCAGGAGCTTGGGCTTGCTGGTGTTCTTTTCTTTTAATCGAGGACCTTGAACTTAAAGTTAGCTCTTGCTGCCTTCTCTGCCATGAGATGAGATGCAGATACGTTTAGTTCTGTACCATTACAGGAGCTATGGCAAATACCTTATGGTGCTCTGAAAGCAGTGAGTGGCACATGCCCCAGTCTGGTGCACACAGACCTTGTTAGCAAGAATGGCTCGTGCTGGGAAGCCCTGCATGTCTGCTGATAGCAACATTAACGGGGAACTTGAGAGTCATTTTTCATAATCATATGAGTGGAAAAAACTAAGAATCACTCAGCTACAGGGCTGCAATCTGAGCATGCTTTCCCACTACCTCACAGAATGAAAAATCTCACTCTAAACCTGAGGCTAAAGCCTCAGGTTAGATGTTAGCAGGGGCTGGCTGCTGCCCTGGAGCTGATTGTCTGTCATCTGCTCCCCTGTGTCCTCTCAGCCACCTTAGCACCCCAAGAGTTTGGGCAGTGCTCTTAGACATGGCACGTCTCTGAGTTTAAAGGAACGACATCAACTCCAGGCATAAGCCTTTTGAGAGGGTATTCATTTGGGGTTTCCCCCAATCTCCATCACCTCCACCACCCTAACCACCATGATGGCAGATTTGGCAATGGCATTTTCCTGCCTTGAAGTAGGTTTTCTTACCAGCCTGTTGCTGAGGCCAGAAGGGAGATAGATAGTGAAAACTACCAAGAAAAACTGCCTCAAAAAAAATAGAGAAACAGAAAAACAGTGAAATTGTGTTCTGCCTTTTCTCCATATAAACAGAGACAGAAACCACCAGTAAATATTGTAGGCACAAAGGTGGTCAGAAGCATCCCATGCTTCTTCAAAACAGCTCCAAAGGAGTGGCTCAGTAATGCTGCATCTTCATTTTGGTTTTTTTTTTTGTTTGGTTTTGTTTGTGTGTTTGTTTTTGTGGGTGTTTTGGGTTTGTTTGTTTGTGGGGTTTTTTTTTGTTTTTTTTTTTTTTTTTTTTTGGTTACAGATCTATTTTAAGCCCCACTAGGTCTTTCAGGAGCCTGCAAACTCATGTGTCAGCACAGGTGATGCACAAAGCATTGCAGGGGGAGTGAGGAGGAAAGAAAAAAAGTGAAATCTGGCCGTCCTGATGCTGGCAAATCCTTTGTATTGTGCTGCTGTGGCGTCAGGTAGGAGAAGTGCTAGAAGTCATGTGGCAGTTCACCCCATTTATAACAGTTGTGGTTGCTTCCAGTCATGAAAATTAAATATTTGTGGATAGATACGAGTTATCTAAATAATTTTCATTTGAACTGCATTATCTCTCCACTAGTCCCCCACCTCCCCCCTGAAATATCTGAGTCTTTGTGCTTTTTGGCAGTGTACGTTTTGGAAGCACATCAGAGTGCTGAGGGCAGCTTGCATTGTTCCCAGCAAGGCTGGAACTTCAGCATTTTAAAAATTAATTATAAATACTTGCTGATTGAGGTAAACACACAAGATGTCAGCAATTGCCAGCAACTATCTTTTGCACATCAGGCACTTATAAGGGCAAGTGTGTTATAAATTGCTATCCTAAAATCTCTTATTTTCATCCTTTGTCCTTTGCATGACTCTTCAAGGGAAGTGAGCTCCACTGAGCAGGATTTGGCCTCCTGGGCAGCCTGGATACCTCTTTGAGTATTATCCACAGAGGCAGAGGACTCAAACAGGGCAAAGATAGCAGCAGGCATTAGACACATGCCTGTTCTTCTTCTGGCCCAAGGAATATATAGCTATGGTGCTTCATTGCTATTTTTTCTTTTTTATTTGGTTAAAAGGCCCCAACCATAATAAGATGGTGCATTCATCCCCATGTCCCCCAAGTATACAGCAGAAATGGTGAATATTTTCCTTTTCAGATACTTCACTGGACTACTTGAAGTGTGCTTTTTTTCCTGGTCCTTCGGAGAGGAAGAAGCATTTATCCACAGATCCAAAAAGTGTCCACAGATCCAAAAAGTGTCCACGTTTCATTCGCCCCCGGGAACAGATGGAGCTGCCTACATGCCTTACCTGCAGTGCAGTGTTTGCCACGCACAAGGGCCAAATTCCCTCACACCTTGGGAGAGGCCACCCAGGAAAACAAGGACAGGGATGGGGGTCCTCTCATGAGTGTTGTGTGGCCACCTCGCCTGGCAGACAGCCCCTGCCAAGGACACAGCCCAGCCACCGCCCTGGTGAGGGGGGCAATGCCAGCGTTTTGTGACAATTTTATCCAGTTGCTAGGCAGCTGGGTCCCAGGGACACAAATAAAGTGAAAACAAAATGTCCTGAGGGAAAGCAGCCACGCAGCTCTGGGAGGGCACTCCAGCTCCAGACCCATGGCTTCCTCTGCCCTCCTGGCTCAGATGCCCAGGGTTTTGCAGGACCGTGCCAAGGCCTGCGTGGGGGTGATGGCAAGTGCAAGGCTTTGGGAAGGGGCTCTGGCAGCCAGGGTCCAGGCTGAGCTGGCTTCTCTTCTCAGGGGGGCGGGAGCCCACACCTGCCTGCAGAAGGCTGGCTGAGGGCACACGCCTGGCTCTTCCAGCCCCCCCAGCTCCAGCTGTGTCTGTGCAGGGCACTGAGCACTGCTGGGGACAGAGAGCAAGTCTGTGTCCAGCTCTCCAGCCCAGCACTCAGGGCACCCACTGCTGGGATGCAGTTTCTGTGCCTCTAGCCAGTTAAGTGTTTTATGGCAAGCATTCTCCTTGTTTGACTGGCAGCACCAGCAAATCATACTTTTAAATGCCTACACACTCCCTCCTTTCAAAGAACTGCCCCATTTCAGTGCAAAGCAGAGTAGCTCCAGCACAGGGAGCTGAGAAGATCCCAACCACCACACTATGGTATCTCAAATCCCAAGGATTAGAGCTGAAACAGGAGATGTGGGCTCAAAACCCTTGCGTAATTCAAATAGCATTTACCTCTCTCCAGTCTCCTCTGGCTATTAGACACTCAGCCTTTCCACATCGGTTTAACATCCAAATTCAAGGCTGTCATCCATTCAGGAAATAATGTGTGGGACCTTATTTCTCAAAGGGTTTGTGGAGTCCTCCTCACTGGAGATGTCTAAGGACTGCCTGGACACAATCCTGTGCCAGGTGCTCTGGGATGACCCTGCTTGAGCAGAGAGGCTGAACCCGATGACCCACTGTGGTCCCTTCCAGCCTGACCCATTCTGTGATATACCAGCAGAGCATTCTAGGACACAATACCGTGTAGCAGCACCATTTATTGTACAAAGGGGAGCCAACACAAGTCTTCAGGGATGCAGTCACATTGCACTAGAGCCCCCTTGGTCATCCAGCAGCAGCCTGCCAGTATGGGCATCTCAGCATCTGCTCCAGCTTGAAAGCAGATTATCTGGTGCCAGAGAAAAAGGATTTATCGTGACTGATCCCATTCATTTCCTAGAGGACATGCCAAGTGACTGAAATAGAAATGGGGTCAGCAATTAATAGGGTAGCTCTCAGTCACTGTCACCATATGTTGATACGATGATGGCTGGTTTATCTCTTTACCTGATAAATAGCTTACTGAAAGTTCTATCAGGACACAGGTCAAGGAGAGTGGAGACAAAACTCCGGGGGGCTGTTGTACAGACACTGACATCCTCATAGATTTCTTCTCCGGAATTGAAACTTGCATAAATATTTCTCCCATTTCTGGGAGGGTTTCTTCATGTCCCTGGGGAAATGGGAGTGGATGAATCACAATCAGCTGCAGCCTCAGCTTAGCTTTCTGCCCTACCAGGTTCAACTGAAGACTGTCTGACTTTATTCCTTACAGGGACATCATATATGGTTTATTTTCATGAACCAGGGTAGGCAAACTTTTGAGCACAAGAAACAGAGATTGAGAAGTGTCTTAATGAAACTGCCACAATGGCAGCAGGCCAAGTTGTGTCTTACACTGTCGGAGCCAGGAGCTCTGGGACATCTTTAGTCCTGCCATGACAAAGGCTGTTTCAGTTTCTGAGCCTTATAATAAGCCCAGCTTTCTCTGCAGCTCATGAGTGATACTCTCCAACAGAACCCACAGCACTCTTTTAGGGAGATGTTATTCCTTCCTGAGGCAGGAAATTTCAAGCTTGTCAAAGCACTTTTCTGAGCCAACAAGAGCTACAGTAGAAAAATTTTGATCAAAAACAGGTGCACGGCTGGCTGGGAGGCTGAAAAAGAGTCACTGTGCAGTTTGCATAACCCCTGGGGAAAAGATATGTAACTCAGTGTGAGGAAAAGAAAATGAGCTCTGGGTTGAGTGTGGGATGGCGAATCTGCAAGGAGCTGGAGAGCGACGGCTCCCTCAGCAGCTCACACTGCAGTCTGCAAATTTTCATGGCAAGTCTGGCTTAACTGGGTGGCATTACAGCTTGCCTAGCCCACTAGAGAGCAAATGTGCTGCTCCCTTCTTCCAGGATGATGAAAGAATGTAAGACATAAACAGCCACTTTTATCATGGGTTTAAGTCTTGGGAACCAGGAGCAAAGGCTCCATCACCACCCCAAGAGCTCTGAGGAGAAGAGACCCATTCTTCAGGGGGGTCACATAGAGCTCGCTGATGTTTTGGAATGATGTATGGGGCAAGTCCTTCTGGGTAAAGAAGGCTGCCTGTATGCAGTTTTTGGGGATGAGGACACTTTTCTTCATTATTTTAGCCTATAGAGACCTCCAGTAAAACCATCTAATCTGATTAACCGAACACCTGTGGATGGCATTGGAAAGAAACTTTCCCAACTGTGTACAGATTTTGCATTTAAACTGCCCTCATGCCCTTCAAGGCATATCCTCGAGGACAGCCACCTAACTTCTGCACTTCTTAAAATCAGATGCCTATTTTTAAGCATAAAAAACTTCCACAATGCCAAAGCCCATTCGAAGGGCCGCGTGCACAGAGCAGCTTTGCTGCTGGGACGCAGCCACGTTGCAGCCCAGACACCCCGATGAGGATGGTGTGAGGGGCTGGGCGGGCAGCAGCTGGAGCCCACTGCTGTGGCCGGATGCAGGGATGTTCCCACACCACCCAAAGCACGGGGACAATACACTTGCACAAGGAGAACACAGTCCTGTCTTCATTTCCCTCCATAGACCACAGCAAATTTCTCCATTACCACCACCTGGGACCTAAGATGGCCCAAGAGACACCAGACATGGTACCTTTGCCCTGCTTATGGCAGAAAGACACGACCCTTGACTTGGGATCACTGAAAAGATGCTCTTTTCCTCATGAGGGGTGGAAATCATTCCACTGCTGCTCAGAATTTCAGTCTGGATTAGAAAGGTGCCTTCCTTGCTGGCAGCCTTTGCAGTTGCACTGTCAGTGCCATAGAATTTCATCTCCCCCAGAAAAAAGCCTCTGAGAAAGCAAGAATTGTCAGGATTTTTACTGGAAGTTTCAGCTTCTATGATTACCGAGAATGTCTATAAAATGGCATTAGAGCAGGTCTTAATGCTTCAGAAAACTGAATACAAATAAAGATCAATCCCAATTTATTATTTTTGAAGTCTAAACCCTGTTGATAATTTTAGTGGCCCTAACTCATGGTTTGTGAATGTCTTGATATGTTGTTACCGCTCCTGACATGAAATAACCCTACACTGGCTTTGTTTACAGGCAAGGATTTCCTTCCCTAATGAATGATTGAAAGTGTTCAGTCAATTAACTCTCCAGAGTCGTTAATTTAGTAGTTTCCTGATCTTTAACAACCAGTTCTTGAAAAGCATTAGCACCAAACTGTCCCAAGAGTGGAAATTTGTGGTTTTGACCTGTGAAGACCTAACACCAGTTTTCTAATGCTGCATTGTTTCACTGAGCAGTATTCCTTTTCTCTCCGTAGCCTCTTTGCTCTTGGGCATCTCTCAGATGGGGAGATATGGAAGGGAGATACAGAAGTCTACTGCTTCAGAAGCATATTAATATGTATGTTAAGGTAGGCTTTTATACTTTGTATGAAATATGTGATATAAACAATGATTTTATATAGAGATATACGTGCGTTTTAGGTACATGTAGCGCAGCTTGTATACAAGGCTTCAGTCACAACTGCCTGTAGTGAGGCAGCTGGTCCCCCTGAAGGTACTGACAGCCAACTTTTGGTTCACCAGGCATGGATCATCCAATTTCACAATTAACTGGGAAAGAGCGCCAAAGCCCCAAGCCTGACCTGCACAGAAAATTGCCCATAACCACAGACTCACCTCTGTCCCAAGGGCAAAATTCTGTTTCTCCAGTTACTCATTAACATGGAAAGCAAAAAATTTCCCATGGATCTCATGGACCTCTAAAGGGAAAGCCATGTGCATGTGCATGTGTATCCATGTGGGAACCGGGCTGTGGTGCTGTAGGGAAGAGCCCCCTGCAGCTGGTGCAACAAACCTTGTCATGGCAAAGGCCTATCAATCAATCTTGCACCATTTGTTTTGCCTCTGAATGGGAGCCAGACTTCAAAACTCCAAATTTTGTCCAAGTGGCAGGGCCAAGCAGGCAACAATGAATGAAGAACTCACAGTGAAATGTCTTTTTTTTCCCAGTTGGTCCCTTTGCTGTGTAGGTTGTTGAAGCCTCTACAATACGACTGGTCTCCTTGAAACAAGGAACCAGCTGTCCCTGGTGACCAACCACAGACCTGAAGGATGTTCTGCACCCCGCAGGTATTTTCTCCTTGTTTCCACGCCTCTAACTTTCACCCTGCATATACATTGCACACACAGATTTCTTCTCAGTCATGTTTGCATGAGGCAGCAAAACAAAAATATCACAGGCATTTTTGCCTCTTCTTCGTGTCTCACAGTTCACAGTGCCTACAAGCCTCAGAAGCTCTGGGTAACTCCTGAAGGCAAACACCTTCAGCTCCAGTCAAAATTACGTATAACATTCAGCACTTAGCCTTTTCCATCTGAAAGCCATCTTTAGGCCAAGCAGCATTGACTTAAATGATTTATCAAGGTGTGTGGCAACTCAAGAGGGCTTTCAGAGCTCCGGAGGCCAAAATTAGACGTGGCAGTTCCATCCTGGCACTGGCAGCACACGATGCCCACCTCTGCTCCAGGTGGCCCTGCCAGCTGTCACACCGGGGTGAGATGCTCCACAGTGGGGTGACAACCAGAGCCCAGCAGTGCCCCCCTGACCCAAGGGGAGCTGCTCTGCAGGTCGCTGTGAAAGCTGCAAAACTGGCCGTCGCTGGGACATCCTTAGTGGAGAAACATCGTTCCTGCCTCTGGGCGAGGGGCAGGATGTTCAGCTGTGTCTGTAAAAGAGGTTAAAAATAAACCAAAAGCTATAGATCCGTGAGTAGAAGGTGCATCCAGCAGCAGCTCCAAAGCTGGCCCCAAATGGGCGCCGTGGCAGGCGTTGTGGAGGTGCTGCCTCTCTTTCTGTCAGCACGAGCATCGGGGAAATGCCGGGTCTGCCTTCCCTAGAAGCACAATAAGCCCCTGTTTTCCAAGCAGGAAAACATTTCCATTTCAGGGCAGCAGCTGCCTGCCAGAAACACAGCACGCAGAGATGTGAGGGTGAGTGCCCTTGCTGAGAGCTGGGAAGCACCCCCTGAGAAAGGGTCACCACTTACACAGAGCTGGGATGTGCCAGGCCCTGTCCCACTCTGTGTGAGTGTCTGGAAATATCTATGGGCTATAGAAAGCTCTTTCTCAGGCACGTTTGGCAGCCTTTTCTGTTTGCAAGTGTACTTTGAATTTAAGTTCCTCCATAAACTCTACTGCTTCAGCAGAGACTCGCCTTTGTTGCATACCAGTGGGTGCCACCTCTGCAGGACACCTCAGTGTGGGAAATTATTTGAGGCTGCTGGTGGTAGACTGGCCAGCCACAATTTCATCCCACAGCAGCATTCCTGTGCAGGTCCCAGCATGGAGCCTATCACAGTGTGGGGACATTTACTGCACCAGCAGCCTGTGCCTTCGGCTAGCGTCCAGAAAGGCATCTTTGCCACCATCTCAAGTGACTTACAAAGGCCTATTTCTTGTCCTTCCCACCATGAGGCTGCTTCCAAGAGACTCCAGCTGAAGTTTTTTGCAGCTTTTCAGGAGTTTAAAGCGATGCTTTGAGCTGTGTGCTGGCATTCAGCCAGACGTGATGCCAGGATCAGAGCCCACTGCTTTCACGGGAAGTCTCTGAGCAGGAGTCTTGATGTACTTTGCATCGTCAAGAGAATATCCAAAGGATTTCAGTGCAGGAAAGTTCTTTGGAATAACTTCAACACTGGAAAAAATGATGTCCTGTAATAGCAAAATTGGCAAGTTCATTCATTGGGCTACACCTCATACAGTCAGCTGAGGCAGGGGCGTCCTCTTTGGCTCTTCACAGAGAAGAATTGTGGGCTGCAAATAATTCAGGAAGGGGAATCTGCCATCCATCACTGGTCTCACTGAGGCTGGCACAGGCCAGGAGGGCCATGAGCACCTCATCTTTACCATGGTTATTAGCAACTGCTCCAGCCAGGAAGTTTTCATATTCTATTTCTATTTTCATTTTCTATTTTATATGTAAAAAACCTAATTCACAGGCCCCCATGCTCTTTATCTCACTGGCCCTCAAAAGACGACAACAAACGTCAGTGTTACTGTCCTTGGGCTTGTATGTGCTTTACACACACACATGACCAGCATCCCTGCAGGACAGCCTGTAAGGGCATCTCTAGGTGAAGCGAGGGACCCGAGGTCGCTCCAAGTTTGCAGGCAAAGACTTCAGCAGCGGTGTCCCACAGCAATGCCTCCGTCGCTGCAGCTTGGCTGTCCATGGCTCCCATCCCAGGTCATCCCTTCGGCACCAGAGGAGAAGGAGGCGCTTCGGGGTGGAGGCCCAGCACTGCTGCCAAAAGGGACAGCAAAGAGCTGGGCTGTGCCACAATCTGCTCTGGAAACAACGTGACAGATGGAGCTGACTCTGATCCTTGGAGTTTTGCTGAGAGCAGAACCGCTGGCAGATTTTCAGTGTTTCAGTTGCTGTTATCAAGAGTGAGCATTTCCAAGTCCCAGTTTCTTGAGTTTAAAATATATATGTATATCCGTGTTTGTATCCTGCTGACACTTGGTGTCCTTCAGGACTGTGAATGCCCCTTCCCTACAACCACCACTGTTTTTGAGTCGTGCTGTCTCCTGCAATGACTGGGCATGGAAAGAGAACACGCGTTGCACAAAAATGGATCAGCTGTTTGCGAGAGGTCTTGAACTTACCACATTTTGTAGGTAGCTGGTTGCAAGTGCTGAGGCTGTTAAACTCAAAAGCTAAAGTTAAACTCATTTTAAACGTGGCAAGAGTAACTTGAAGCCAATGAATTTTTAAACAGCAGAGCTCTGGTTCAATTAAAAATCTTTCAGTGCACCTCTCCAGTAACAACTTGTTTATGTGCCATGTGCTTTCCATCTCTCTGTAGCGGGGTAATAATCACTCTCTTTACAAAGCTATGTGTGGTGCATGCACTTGTATGGCTTGCCTGCTCTTTTTGAGCCAATCTGACAGCTGACATCTGGTCCTCTCATCTCAAGAGGGTCACCAAGGGGGGTTTGGAGTCTCTCAGCCTGGAACAGCTAGCTGCAAGAGCACAGAAGAGACTGAGCCACATCACCTGTGTGCCAGGAGGACGCTGGAGCTGTTGGGCCCTTTTTTATTAATTTAAACTATGAAGAACCTCAGCCCTATCTTGAGGCAGTGGGAAGCTCTGAAATGTTGGATTTTCCCCTTTCATGGGGCAGGAACCTGTTTTGCTCCCCCACCAGCTGCCGTGCCCGACCTTTGTCTCTCCAGGGTGAGTGAGGATGTGGGGTGGGTGCTGGTCTGGAAGCTGAGACTCCACAGGTGCTGGCAGTCACCTCCCACTGCCCTGTGGGAGCCACTGGCACATGCAGCTTCCCTGGAGGCCGTGTGTTTCAGCTGGGTGCTGGTCAGGTTGGGCTGAGCAGCCGCTCCGGAGTCTCCCTGTGATGGACGTACAGGGAGGCTGCTGCGGAAACACTGCGCGCAATGTATCCTACAAAAAACAGCGTTTTGACTGGGAGTTTAATGATTTCTTCTCTAAGTATTTCTACTGCCTGGCCAAAATAAAAATGTCTAAAATTAGCTTCCCCAGATAAAGACATTTTTGTCATATTTGGTGAATTCCTATCTGAACACTGAAAGCCAGCTGTTTGGTCTGGGTTACAGAGAGCAATCTGTTTGTAACTATACCGATCTGGCATTTCTAGCCCTGGAATTAATAGCTTTTTTATCTTCCTACATCCTAGGTTCATTTTTTCCGTGCTAAGAGAGTGCCAGAAGAAGCATTATAAATGCTGTATAATTAAAACCAGAAGTGCCTCACAGTGAACTTAATTGTAAATGCTAATGGCATTTCTAGCAAAAGTAATACCCTGGGGGACTCATTGCAAATTAACTAAGAAGAACTCAGTGATGTTGTTTCTATGGATTTTAACTGAATATGTTAAAAGAAGTTAAAAGGAGTCAGGAGTTAGATTTTTTCATGTCAGTTGAAATCCTCTGTAACTGGGGTCACCAACTGCTGGGTAAAACCTGTGAGACCAGAATCAGAAGCCACCCCTGATTCTGTTTTTTATCATCATGTAACTTCCCTTACCGGGACATTACCATTACAACCCAGTTTTTCCATCTGCTTTTCTGGTTCTACACTGGTGAAAGTCATTTGGCTTCAGGGAGTGGTGTTGGACTGAGAAAAGAGCTGGGTTCCAGAGTGAGGAAAGGGCAGGGGGTAGGCTGGTGACCTGGTGGCTGAGCTGATGCCAGCAGAAGGACCGAAGGCTGGCTCTGTATATCTTGGGGCTCTGCATCCTTTGGGACAAAAAAAAAAAAAGTTGGTGGAGACAAAAATAACATATTTAAAGAATGCCTACAAAAATCCAGCAGTCTCTTAATGGCCATGCTTTGCAAATACTTCTGTGCCTGATTTTCCAGGCATGCGTGAGAAGCTCGCCCAGGGGTTTTTAAACTGAGTGTTTTAGGGGACTTTGCTGTAACCGGTGAAGCCTTCCCGTGGCCTCTCCACTGAGGTGCTTGCTGCAGGGGTGAGGGTTTTGGCAGGAAGGCAAAAAACTGGAGAGTGAATAACAGCTCAGTATTTTCTGTGCTGAGGGTCATGAGGACCGGTGGGATGCAGGCGGGAGCTGGTGCCTGGCTTATGAGCTGCTGGCAGCCCAATGCCTCGAAGGGAAAGTGTCCCGTCCTGGCACGGGGCCCTTTGCTAAGCTGTGCTGCTGCAACAACAATCCCTGCTGCCGGGGAGCGAGCCTGGGGGGGAAGGCTTCCTTTAAAAGGGCAAGCCCAGTGCTGGAGCAGGCTGGACTGGAGGCTGACAAGCCAGTGCCCACCTTGCCAGCTCCTGGTTCTTGCTCCATCCATCAACAACAATCTACCCCTTGAGGCCTGGAGAGCCCCGACAGCCCAAAAGGGACAGCTGTCCACCAGCAGTGGCCTAGACCAGTGACAGGGCAGGGATAGGTGTCTGTCGCTGGCTGTAGGCCTGAGGGACCTGGCTCCATGCTTTGGCACGTTCACGCCACGCTGGGAAGGGAGGGAGTGAATGTCATTCCTGGCAGAGAGATGCTGGACTCATCAGTGATAGCATGCAGCTGGAGGGGAGAAGTTGGTTCATCTAAGTCGTAAGCAAGATTTGCTTGCTCCCAGCCAGGGCTGGTTTTGAACCAGCTGGTGAAAAGAACATCCAGGAGGGTACTTCGCTTTTTGCTAAGCTTGTTCCTAGTCACCAGCACTCCTGAAATCTTACTTGTGAAACCTTAGTGATTAGAAGATTCCCTGGGACTGTTGTGGGATTTCCACAGTCAGATGACTTGATGCCAAAGTTAGCTGGTTGTCTCAAAGCTTGGGTCAAGGCTGGTGGTAGAGATACAGTACATCTTGACCAAAGACTGGGCATTCAGAATTATTTGATCTATGATTTTTTCCCCTTTCTCAACTCCTTTTAGTCGTTTCTGCAGGAAAAGCAGACAAGATCTGCATGAAATTAAACATGTCAGGTGTGCCCCAGTGAAAGCAGGTCCCTGATGCCTTGCTATGTTATTACAATGTCTTGCAACTTTATATTTTCTCACTAGTAAGACACTGCATGCCTCTTAGTGACTGCTGAACCATTCTCTTGGTGAGATGGGAGCCAGAGAGGATGAAACAGAGGAGAAGCAAGAAGCAGCACTGCTGTGCTGGCAGGGCGGTGGGCTAAGCTCTCATCTGTCGGTGCTTTTGGCCAGACTCAGTTTCTGGAGCCAGCTCAGCATGTCTCAGACTGCAGACCATGGATGTGCTGAGGGCTCAGAGGCAGTGGCACAGCCCCGGGCAGCAGCTCCAGGCACCTCAGTCCCTGCAGCAGCCACTGCCTGCACTGCTGCCAGCCTGGTGGGAGCTCAAAGGTGCCCTCCTACATGCTCTGAATCACTGGCAGCAGCTCAGTTTCTCCAGGACGGAGAAGTTATAAAAAACCCTCTAATTACTGGCCACAAACATTTGCAGTATTCTTGCCTTGGAGCAACTGAGCTGCAGCCAAACGGGTGGAACCCAAAGGAATCAGTACAACTCTCAGGCCAGAGCAGGGTTTCTTAAACATAAGCTTATAGGCACACACCAGAATTTTCTCTCTTGGCAGATGTAAGGTCTGAAAAATGTGTCAAGGAGAGCAGGATGTTCAGTCAGAACTTTAATATAAAACAGCTGTAATGAAGCCCGGGCTTCCTACAAGTCAAAATACATTTTGCCACCAAGCTAAGTGGAGCCAGTGCTTCAGCTCACATAGCTTGGAGATGTCTGGGTGGGGAGGACCCATGTGGTGAATTTTCTCCTCCCAGCTGAACTCTGTTTTTTCTTCCATCACCTTTTCTTCTTCTCCCATCACCATTGCGATGCCACTGCATCTTTTCATAGCAGCTGGCATTTCACAGCAACAAAAACATTTCTCCTGAGATAATTCGCACCTACGGCAAGTGGGAGATTTTCAAAGACTGCCTTCAACGCTGGTTATTGGACTTCAGAGAACAAGCTCAGGAGACAAATGACCCATTGAACTTCAGGGTCACTGGCATTCGACACTTTTGGTAAGAAGAGAAGCTAGGGCTCAGGTCAGGCCCTCTGGTTGGTCACTGAAGTCGAACCCTCCAAAAGTCACAGAAAACCCTTTCCTTCCCCCACGCATTTTATTTTCTTTTTCATTCCCTTGTTCGTTTTGGAGACAAGCATTGTAGGAAAACTTCAGTAAACTATTTTCAGGGCAGCTATATGTTTTCTGATTTGTTGGCATCCCAGTCAAATCCTGACCTGCCAAGGGCATTTAGCCCTGTATCCTGATCCTGTATATGGTCCAAGTTTCACAGCCACGTGCCCAGCCACCCTCTGGGTGAAGGACTTTTTTTAATATCCAATGTAAACCTCCCCTGACACAACTTCAGGCCATTCCCTCGGGTCCTGTCACTGGGACCACATTATGGTTTTGATCTCACAGTAATGCAAATATACTGATTCAAGTGGGTGATGGGCAAACTTGGACAGCAAAGCCCAGGGGTCTGTCTGTAAATATCGCCTACAAAGTTGGGTTTGTATATCAGGGACATGACTTGCAAGCTCTTTGGGAGATGCCGTTTCTGAGTGATCAGCAGGACCCTGCCTTTATACTTTAATATAAAACAGCTGCACCAGCACCCACAACCATGACACCAAAGGCTGTCCCAACCTCAGCAACTGAGTGATCAGCAGGACCCTGCCTGGTGGGTGCTGCACCAGCACCCACAACCATAACATCAAAGGCTGTCCCAACCCCAGCAACTACCACTAAAGTCACCACTAAATCGATCAATCAATCAGTCAATCACTATTCTTTAGTGGGCAGCCACAGCATCTTCTCTGCTCTGCCCTTACAAGTCTTCACTCACACATCAGACCTGCTGGCTCCTTGCGCAGAACTTTTAAAAGTTGAGAGGGAGCTTAGACAAGATTGAAGCAAATTATGTGTAGGCCAGATCCTAAATATAGCTGGAATACCACCCTTACTTGGCTGTGGAGTCTTTCCAAACCAAATTCTTCTTCAAACGCCTTTTTAGCTGTTGGAAATTCAGCTCGAGCATAAACCAAATTGTTTTTCCAAATACATTCCCGGAAGGAGTAGATGTGAGCGTGCAGAAGGAAAACTATCCTTGTAGCTGCACATGTGATTCTCTTACACTCTGAGAACTTGCTGCATAGGACAAAAGGCAGGAAGTGAGACTACCCAGTGGCCTCTGCTAGCACCTTCCATTTTGTGAGATGCTGTTAAAGCCCACACATAACCCATTCTCTCCCCCATCCTGCTTGGGGGAAGTGAAGGAACGGCTGTGTGGTGCTTAATTGACAGCTGGGGCTAAACCATGCAGTGTTCAAATTGCTTCTGCAATAGTGATCCAGATACTGCTTTGGATTACCTGGAGACACTGGTGGGAGAGTGTGTGTGGTAGGTTTAAGTCCATTACAGTGAAGTACAAATAGATTTTAGTCTTTCCCAAATCTCATCCTGTCCCCAGTCGTCAGATGAAATCATAAAGCAAGGATACTTCCCCAAACAGATTCACTTAAAGGCTTGAAAAAACAGCTGAAGCATGTTGATTTTTTTTTTTTTTTCTGATCTAAAAAATTCAGTTTCTAAATTCTGGATCAAATCATTCCTGGCTGTCTCTCAGGCAGATTCAAGATGCCCCAAACAACTCCAATGGCACTGAGGGAAGCAGAGTATTAAGGACAACACACAAAGCAGCACAAAAACCTTGACAGTTCTATTTAAAGTGACTTTATTAAAACATTGTTAATATAAAATGTGACCAAATACAATTTTTTTTGTAAGAATGTTTAATAAAAACATATTCAAGAAAGAAGGAGCATCAACTCTTGTCAAAGCACAGGAAAAACCTACCAGGATAAGTAAAAAGTTCTGCAGCATGTTCTACCAGCTGGTCCCAATGTGTATTAGGGTCGAGTTAGCCGATGGAAGAGACAGGCAGCCCAGGTTCTTCCCTAAGAAGCTTTAAGGTATTACCAGAGATTTAAAGTAATGCTCCTCGACAGTAGGAGACTTTGTTTTCAGATCTCCCCAAATCAGAATAAGATTAGAATGTGCATCTTCATTTTGGATTTACAACTTTTCAGCAGCTGAATGTACAGAAAATCAGATCCACTGCTAACTGTAAACCCCAAGATTAACATTTGTTAGCTTTAAAAGGAAGGTGCAAGTCAATACTAATCATACACCTAAAGAATTTGTGTTAAAGTTGTTCTTAGCTGTATTAATTCTGGATGCTTGTAGCAAATGCTACAAAAGAAAATAACAGCGGTGAAGTCCAGGATGGTAGCAATAAGTATTTTCTGAACTGCTGAATGCAGAGATAATATCCACGAATTACAGGAGTTTGTACATCTCAGGAAGAATGTAAAGAAGCTTTCAGAAGCCTATAAATAAGAGTATGCTACACAATGACTTTGGCTTTGTGGCAATCTTGCCATTTAGCTAAGGAACCTTTTAAGAAAACACTAGAAAAGTGGAGGTTTTGTCCTTGGTGGGGTTTTTTGTCTTTGTTTGTTTTTTTGGTGGGGTGTGAGGGCAAGAGGGGGGGATACGCTTACAGCATTTTCCTTGTCCAACAAGTAAATTTTAACGCTCTATCAGCATACTCTGCTTGTTCAGAGCAAGCAGCACACCAATTAGAGGCAAGAATTCTTCCAGGATATTGCAAACCCTTCCTGCAACAAGCAGAAAATATCCCGCCGCATCCAATTCTGCACATTTAACTGCCCCTGGCACTGAACCAAATGTCAAGTGCTAATCCATGAGAAGCCTAGCACAACTATGGCTTAGGAGATGGTGACCTTCTTACAGCCTTGGCTGGGACCCGTTAGAGCCCTGTGTTTTGCCTTCTACCCCAAACAAATGCTATGGGACTATTGCTGAGGTAAAGGGAAAAGTCAAACCTTTGGCATTGGAGCAGACCAGTCACTGGCTGTGCGTAGGGGAATTAAGGCTTCAAGGTGAGGTAAACACAGTGAGAATCAGTGTGTAAATCATGCTGCATTTCAGAGACAACAGATCCAAACGACAGCTACTCTTGTTCTCTACATTTTAAACACCAAAGATCATTCAAAAGCAGAACTGGAGGCAAGGCTGCCAAGGGCCACCTTGAGACGCCTCTCTGCACCTTAGGAGTAAATGTAACCCAGATGTTGAACACTAAAGAGGATGAACCCACAAGGAGGAAAAAGCACCAAAGTTGATGAGTCCTTGAGACAATAAGCTGCTTAAAAAACAAAAAAGCCTCACACTGCTGTGACCTCCCATAAACATAGTGGTTTACTGACACAAAGGTAATCTACACTCCAGAAATTCTCAGTGCTGCAGTTCCAGCACTAGTATTACGGAGAGTTATGCTCTAGTAAGGAGGCAGTGAAATTGTGTTCCCTGAAGAATTTCTCCAATTCATTAGGTGTTGTCCCACTCCCTTCTACCCACCCCCAAGTCTTCAATCCAAAGACCAGAAACACCATTTCCCCAGGTCATTTTTCTAACACTCTTAAGTTATTTTAGCAGATTTGTAGGGTACAAACACAGTGCTTTTTTTGGATCCATCATTTTGGCAATGCCTTTGCCTTCTTCAGAAAATAAGTGTTTTCAGTAAGTGGTACAAAAGATACTTTCAAACTAAACGAAATCTACAAATCAATGCAATTCTGGATGCTTGCTTTTCATACTGTTTTTTGCTATCTATCTGAAGTATGGAATGGTTTTCTTACTTGGAACCACTGCACGTGCAACACTATTTCTTACAAGCCATGCTAGCAAGGTTTCCACTGAAAACGGCAACCTGGTCCTGTAGGTTCCATTTCTAGGATACAGAGACTCTCATTTGTGTTTCTTTAACATGTGTACAGTAACTTCTCCCATCCTCTCAGTACAGTAGCTACTAAAAATTTTAACAGATATTAAAAAAATATCCAAATGAAACCACACTTCTATCACTGTTTAAAAAACAAAAATGCATACGGTATTACAAAAGTTTATACAAAGGCAACATTTAAGAGTTTGAAAGTTACTTCTAGAAAAAGACACAAATGCTAGTAAATTAACATACAAGGAGAAAGGTATTCCACTCCTTCCCCAAAATTGGTTTGATCTGTTTTGAAGTATCTTTTACCAGTTGTCTAGAAAATCAAAGCCAGTCTTCAAGATAACATTGCTTGTACTAGTCTGCAAGGTAAAAAAAAAAAGGAAATAAGATGTAGTTGTTAATTATGGTATTACAAATTCAATATTTGACTGCCTATCTAAAAAATAAAGTTTAAAATGTTGCCTGACAATATTTCAAGGTCTTCACCATGCTCTAGGATACCTAAATATCTACACCATAAAATCCTAGACATGACATGGAAAAATACTCACAATGCCCAAAAAGGCCATTCCAGATAAAAATAAAATTATTCTTGTGGTCTGCAGGCAAAATGTTTTTTTTTTCCTCATGGAAAAAATTCATAAAGATTAATTTTTTAGACTACAGTGGGAATTGCAGAGAATGAAACAAACACAGAAGGCAAGCATCACTAATTCAATGGATTGTCTGTTGCAGTTAGAGTCAGTTGTTTCCAGAAAACTACACAGATTAAACTTTGATGACAAGTTATTTACTAGGCTATCAAGAACATGCTCAGTCCTGCAGTGTTAGCCATGACATTTAAGGTGATTTTAGTGTTTAGGAAGAGTATTCAAGAGGCACAGCTGAGTCTCTGGATTCTCCTCCTAGATCATGGCTTCCCAGAACAGGGAAGATAATCCAGAAAAGGAGAAAGGAAGAAAATTCCTATCATACATAAAATTCTCTGCTCCTCTGTTCCCGTTTTGACACGGGAGGGTTGTTTCTCCACAGAGAGAAAAACAGGCTTTTCAAACTATTTCAGTTATCCTGAAAACATTCACAAGAGAATTAAAACGCTTAATTTGTAAGAAAACATGACAAAGCCGCCTTTAACTAAAATTAAAGGACTACCATGTTCACAAATTGTAGCTAGACAGCTCAGGAAGCATTATCACTCAGCTTCAGAAAATGGTAACTAAACACAGGGCTTCAAATACTGGAGTGGCTTAAGTATTGTTCTCTCCTAAGTGCTGCCACTCAGTTCTCTTGCAACCAGTTACCTCTCCCTGCATCTTTCTGACTTCACATCATCTTGTTTGGAATTCAAACAATCACAGTTGGGAAAATAAAGTAGAGAAAAAGCTGTGTGATGTGCTGAAGGTGTACAGTAATGTGTCAGGCTATTGCCAGAGTGATGCCACAGATTTCAAACAGAACTGCACAGCTCTGCTTGAAGTACCACTCCTCTACTTCACAGTTTTCAAGCTTTTGATCTCTTTTTTTTCCTCACTGTATCATATCCCGCTGTTCCCCTTCTTTTCTCACAGATCAGCATCTGCTTTTTAAAATAGCTTCAATTGGCTATTGAGTTGCTTACGGTTATTTTTTGTTGTTGGGTTGTTTGGGTTTTTTCATTAAAAAAAAAACATTGAGAAGGCTAATTCTGGAAGCTCATTCTATTTCTATTTTGGACTTTAAGAGAAAACACATTTGAAAGCAGCACAGCTGCCTGGGACAAAGCACTGGGAAGTGGCTGTCAGGTTCCTGCTTAGAACAGCTGAGAACTAGTTCACCGTTCACCATTATGCTGTGTGTACCAATAAAGTAAGTATCCTAGACTCTAGTTCACGTACTTTTCCAGTTAAAAAGCTTATTCTTTCCATTAAGTGTTTTGCTTTTCCAAAAAAAAACCCAAAACCCCACAACCTCTTTTATGTGATACAGCAACTTGCTAGATAGCTTGCTGTCAATTAGATACTTGGTGCCTTGTCAGCATTTCTGGTGTTATATTTAAATTATGCCTTTATCCTATGTGTTAAAGAGCACTTAACTGAAGTTAGCATGTTAAATAGACTGTTAAATAACAGGTTAAATAGACTTCTTCACACTCAAAAGATAAAAAGCCATCAAGCTTAGCTATGGCTTAGTGCTTTACGGAGTCCCTAATCTTCCAGAGTGGCCCTGTCAGATGTTAATGTGCCCTACAGTTTTTAAATGCAAGGACAGTGGGTATAGCAGTACTTACCTGTCCAGGCATTTGTGGGTCTGTAAGTATAGTACCATCAGCATCTTCCTTGTTTGTCCTAGAAGATGCCAGATCTTGTGGTGGATCAGGAAGAAAGAAGTCATCTAGAGAACTAGTGGGGAGCTGAGCAGGCCGAGGTTTCTCCCATTCGAGAGATGCAGAAGGTAGGCTGGGGGCGACAGACTTCTCTGGTTTAGTTATGCTGGGCTTCTCAGCTTTGGTCGTCTCCTTTGGAGCAGACTCTTGTCTGTAAAAAGAGGGAAGGGGCTTCTCTCCTTTCTCCATGGACTTGATCTGGCTGGGGGTCAGGGACTGGAACTCAGACTTGTCTCCTTCAAACTTCGAGCGCTCTGCATTTATCTTCCAGAAAGATGACTCCTCTTCCTTTCTGGATGCTATCAACCCCTCAGAGCCAGGGGTCTTATTGGCCTGAGAAGATTTAGGGGCTTGGATGCCAGGTGCTGCTTTAACAGGCTGCCTCTGTTCGTTCTGCAGCTGGGCACCACCTTGCTCTTGTATGGAGAGAGATGCAACGCTGAACTCCATCTGACTCTGTTCAGGGACACAAAAACAGTATTTCAAAGCCCTTCACATAGATACAGTTTTGACTTTCTGACCCTGATGCATATAGGTAACACCTCAGCCCACTGCAAGACAGCTCTCAGATAACAGATACCACAGCAAAGCTAACTTATTTTCTCCATAAATGTCTTTGTAGTTTCACAAAAGTCTGAACTGCAAGCAAACATAAAAGTCCCAGACCTGCTGCAGAGGAGTCAGAGAAAGCAACTGTATTGGAGTCACTCAGTGCCATCTAAGGTAGCAGTGCACAGCAGGCACAGCACTGAAATGTTAGAATAGCGGCACTAAAACATTACAACAGCTGCAGATGCATTTTGAAAGTCAGAGACGTTTTACATGAAAATTTTAAGCAAATAAAAGCTTTAGAGTGTAGTTCAAAAGGCAATCTTCCATTACAGTCTTTGAAATAGTTGGCTTCCAAGATAAAGGATTAGATGTAATGGGTATGCGTAGGTAAGTTGTTTTATAATTCTAATGCCTCTCTGAAGGAAGAGAAACAACTCCAGCAGGACCAGTTCTTCATCTATTCCAGAGCCTTGGTTTGTTTTCACTTGCAGTGCAGAGATAGCTGTACCCATTTCTGAGAGGTAACACTGGGCCAAGGAAGCAAGTGACCACAATTAATGCACAAAAAAAATCTTCCAAGTCACAGAAAAGTGAACAGTACTTCAAAATGTTAATTTTGCTTACCATCACTTCAGTAAAATGATTCTCAACTAGCTAGACACTCTTCAGGCTAATAAAAGTTAAGCCTTATTTCACTCTGAGAAACATGTAAGTGTATGTGTCAGGAAAGAACAACCTAATGCCTAGACTTGTGTTTCTAAAAAGGAACAAATAATGCAAGGGGAAAAAATTGCCTTTACTGTTAAAGCTATGCTGTTGCCATCATGAGCCTGATTGGGTTTGAAAAAAACTCAGAGGACTTGTAGCTTTTGCTACAAATGGTTAAAAGACACTTTGGAAGTTCATTACAAATTTGTGATGTTTTTTCACCATTCTACTTCATTGCCCAGCCTTTCCTGAGTAAAACTGCAATAGCATCTATGGGCTTCAGTCTAAAACAAGTCCTAGTTGCATATCATTTTCACTTAAGTGTTTGATCTTGAGTCCTACATTATTGTGCGTATTAAGTTCAAAGGGACTCTAGATCTAACAGGACTCACACGCCTAGTAGTTAATATTCAGAAACTTCTCATCAAAGAACAACTGTTAACCCAGCAACTGATTATTTATAAAACAATTTTTTTAAACAGTCAGCAGCTGACTACACATAATTTGATTAATGGACTTAAATCTGACCTTTCTAAAGAATTAGATGCATCATTTTTCCAAGGCTGTAGGCAAGAAAGCACCAAGCTCCGTGTTTTCTTGAAGAATATACTGTGCTATCAAAAGATGCAGAACATAAACAAGCTGCAAGTAATTATAGCTCAGCTAGAATAAGGTGAGTGCAAGGATACACGCAAGTCTTACCAAACACCTCAACACCCCACCCTGTCTGCAAAAAACTACACGGAAAAACCTTAGTGCGCTGATTTATATTTTTTAAACAAGTCATGATGTAAAATTAAGAGCAGGACATTTATCCGTAGATAAATTTTGCATAAACAAACCACAGATGCAATGGTGTTGAGGATTATTTACAGTGACTGCCATTCCCTATTTTAAAATATAGGGATTTATTTCCCTAAGCTCATTTGGCAGTACTACTGAATAGTGATTTACCACCCTGAAGTTAAGATGCTTTAATACTTTAGAACTGATAAAATCCCAGCTTAAAAAACCCACAACACAATATAAAATAGACCTGCAATTCCCCAGTAGCCAAGTGAAAAAAACAAAAGACAGATTCTAAAAATCAAAGAAAAAAAAATCCATCTTGGAAGACTTAAGTCATGTAAAACTTGTCACGTAGGAATTAAAACAGTGCTACTTTTTTGTCCTTCAGCAGCCTGCTGTCTTCTGAATAGCCTGTCCTGAGGCTCAGACTGGAAATGACAGTAGCTAGAGGCCACCACAGCAGCAGTCACTTTCAGTAGAATGATTCCTTCACCCCCCCAAGGCCCAAGGGAGAGGGAAGATCAGTGCCCAGAGTGCAGAGCAGCCATCACAGCCCCCAGGTCCACCAGGACATTGTTGGACATAAAATCCAGGAAAAACACCAATGGGAGGGAAGTATGGGTCTGTCGGAACAAAAATTATCTGTTGGAACAAAAATTAGAAAAAGTAAACCAACAAGATGGCTCTGCATTTCAACAGCAGCCAGCCAGACAAGCAAAGCCAGGCCTTCTGAGAAGTTCTTAGGCTGTGGAGCTAAAGCCACTGACTGTGGTGATATTCTACGTTCTTTTCTATGGGTCAAAATATCAACTCAGAGATGTGGTTTGGAAGTGGCACATCGCTCCTAGTGTAGAGAAGAGCGTGGCACTGCAGCAGCACTTCGGGCAGTTGTACCTTTCCAACCTGCTCGTGGATGCATGCTCTGGAGAGGATGTCCTCTTTGCCCTTTTGTGCAGAGACCACGGGGTGTACCCATTTCAGGAGACGGGGCCACCTGACATTTGAGATTGCATATCTGTCACGGTATGCTTTGGAGATCAAACAGCTCATAGCCTGGCACGGAATAATCCAAATGAAAATACTTCTTCAGGAGTTTTCCTTCTCCCACAAGGAAGGCAAAGAAGACAAGACTACCCCGACAGGTTCTGAAAGCACTGTGTCTCAGCATGATGTAAATACAGCTCCGAGAGGTCAGACAGATAATTCTGCTTCTAGCATTTCCTTCCAGAAGCCAAGAACTTATGTGGACCAGTCACAAGATATTCTGTTTTCCCTGAAATATATAATGCTTCTATTTGACTTTTGAGGTTACTTAACACATCTAAACCCCTAAGAAATGTAGCTGACGAAAGAAAATGATTAATAGGGCAATATCTTTCCAGTCAAAAAATTGGCAATAAAACACCCTCCCCCGCAAGGAAAAAACAAACCAAACAACAGAGCAGCAGCCTAAGTAGGAAGATAATTTCACAGAGATGGAAAAGGCCCATGTGTGAAACACCCTATGCTGACATCTAAGTAATGAGTAGTACTGTACACTCTAATGAGTCACTAGACACTACAAATGTGGTTTTAATTAGGGTTCTGCTCTCAATTTCTTACATCGGATTGCAAATTGGCAATTGGTTGCGTCAGCAGGAGAAGGAAGGAAACGATATTTAAAAGACAGCAAGCTCCCCCTCCTCCCCCCCAAAAATGTCCTTTTCCTTTAGGTTTGCCAGCCATGAGAATATCTTGATGCACACCTCTTCTGGCCCCAGCCAAACTACGGGTAGCAGCCCACCTGTAAAGGTTTCCTTCCCCAGGCTGGGGCAGAGCTGCTGTGAGCTGCCCCTGCCCAGGCAGCACTCAGAAGTAGAATTGCTCTTATGGCACTCTACCAGCTGCCACCTTGGGGAGGCAAACACTGAGCAATGGGGTGTGATTTCATGGTCAAAAGGGAATTGTCTTTCAGGCACACTTTGGGATTCTAGACAGAGGGTTTCAGTCCTCCACTGCTTTCATTGATTTTGTATTACTTTACATGAGCTGCAGTTTCTGTACATATAATTCCCCATCTGAGGAATAAAATAAAAATATTTTCTTTTTCCTGCCATCTGTCCAAATGATATTTCTGGGAATTGTTCAGCCCAGAAAGTCTCAAGAGTTTACAGACAGACTAGTACAGTCTCAACTGTAATTTCTAGAAATTATTGGAATTCCAATAAAATCTACTAACAGCAGTAGTATTTTCAAGATCCCGCATGAGCAAGTCTTTCTCAACACATTAAGAGAGAGGGGGGAGAGTGCATGTGAAAGCATGCACAAAGTAGTATTTTGAGGTAGAGCAAATCTAGAAGTCTGTGTTCTTTTCAGTCTTATCCCTGTGGTCCCAAACCACTGCAAGGTTTCAAATAAAGGATGCCCTGTCTTGATCATTTTTCTGTATCATAAATATAAATAATTTTATAAATTGCAGGTTTTAAGAGGCTGCATGTCCATCTTTCCTTAAAAAGACCGTATGAAGGTATTTAGGAATTTTGCTTACTGGATTAAAAAATTTAGACCAAACTTCAGTTTCAAGGCTGCAATAATCCACCAAATTGTAACAGTGGCTGTATGTACTCATGGGAAAAAATGTATGCTGAAAGAGAGGCACCAGACACTGAGAATGCCATGATTTAATAATACTACATGAAATCAGGTCTCAGTTCATAAGTACATATTAAAAACAAGATGACCACAAAGAATCCAGGAACTTTTAAAGCATCTTATTCACTCGTCAGGAATGTGTAGTATTTTACTAAGCAGTCACGCAAATACAGCCAAAACAAATTGTTTTGCTTGGCATGCTGAAAAATCCAAATTGTTGAGACAAAGACTACAGAAACACTGTCAAAGGCAGCTTGTTTTAAGCACAGTCTGATATATGCAGAGGTAAGAAAGCCAACTTTAAAAGATTTAGAAGATGACTTTGCTTTGCTGAATGGACAAAACTAAAATAAATATAGGGCCCAAAGTAGCTGCAGTTTCTGCTTTGTTTCCTGTGCACATAATGGGTGTTTTCAGGATCTTTTCAGAGTCAGAAAGAAATCGTTAGGTCAGCAGAGGCAAATTGCAAGGGCAAAAAATAGAGCAAAGCACTCAAACCCAATCTAAGTAATTTTAGTCCGTACAGAAAGACAGTGCCAAAGTTACACAGCATGGACCTTTGGAGGAAATTCCATTCTATACTCTGCTGATATGAACTCAATCCAGTCGGCCACTGCTACTGGCTAGCTTGAGCAAGCTCGTACTGACAGTGCCTGGCTTTATGCTCAAAACCAACAAAGACTGATGAATCCTTACACTTGGCCATACAGAATAAAATAAACCTTGAACGCAGCTTCTTACAGCTTACCACAAGTTGCGTTTGGTGAGGGTTTTTTTCCTTGAGAAGTAATAGTCAACAGAAGTTTTGCAGCACTGTGTTTTCAACATACATAGTCTAAATCAAAAAGGGAAGGCTAATCTCAAAAGCTCAGGGATCACACTCCTTCCAAGGAAGCACATTTATGCCAGCTTGGTAAAAATAATCACACCAAATTATAGCTTGTAACAAACAATTATAATATCATGCTGCTAAGGAAGGAAGGAAAAAATTCTCTTCTGCCACTGTTCTCCTATTTAAAGCAAAACAAAACACCAACTAGGACTTGTACAAAGAAGGATACTGAAGACCACCTCAATTTTAGATAAAGGAAACAGTTGGTAAACCGTGTTTATTACAAGTAGAACATAGTTGTCTTCTTCCTAAATCATTGCTGGGATTAGATCACTTCTGTAGCAATATAATTAGGGAATTCAGACAGGGAGGCAGCAACCAGATTACTGAAGGGATTGAAGCTTGTTGCTTCCTCATTTTGCTTTCTTTTGGTTTGTTTGTTTATTTTAAAAACACCTCAGAAGCTTCTCTTTTCAACAAACACCTGAGGGCCTGTTGAAAATAGAAGAGAGCTGGCAACCATTCTACCTGTATCAAGAAAAATAAATCTTTATATATGCATGTGTCAATTTAAAGTATTTGGAATAAAACTTATTTTTGTTAGTAGCATGAATCTGAAGTAGATTGCAATTTATTCCCATGCTGCTCAGTGCATTCTGTGTGTTAGCTGAGGTGGCAGACTGAAATATTTTCTGCTCACTACTAAATTAATTAAAAAAACCCAAACGAAAAAACCCATACAGTTTAGAGTTCAGGAAGAGTTGCAGAGAACTTTTACTTCCAAGCTCAGGCACAATTCTTGTTTTCCATTTTTATCTTGAGGTCCGTGCTGAGTTTCGCTGAATTTTTACTTCAAACAAACCAAGAAACCTCAAAGGCTAAGCTCAGCCAAAATGTCATCTTTCATCTCACGTAAACCTGAAGCCATAAATAGAATGCCCTGAATTCATAAACCTGGCTAGAGCTCCAGTTAAAAATGTAACCCACATTTCAAGACATGTTATGTCCATGAGGGCTCCACCCATGGACCAAATCATTCCCTCCAATTCAATCTTTAGTTTCAAAATGTCAGCCCATTTTCAGTGCCAGGAGAACTTGCTGCTTCCCAAGTTTTCCTTCTGAGAAGTGTTATTGTTATCTACTAAAAATATTATTTTAAATGCTATCTAACAGCTAACTCGGCAATTTACATTGTATTTCTACTTTGTTTGCCTTGTTTGAGGATTTAAAAATAAAAAGGTGATACAAGAAATACTCATCTAACAGCTGAAAATAGTGGAGATATTCATGCAGGTGTTTGCTGTGATATGAACAACTGCAGCCATACCTCACATTTATGTTAAAAATGAGAATACAGAAAGTTTATACCTGAGACAAGTGAAGTTATCAAGCCCTTCAACAATGTTCTGCACAAGATGACAGCAATTTAGTACACTGTTCTCTGGGTAAGTTTGACTGATATGGAAGTAGGGAATCCACTGCACTGGCTAGAGTGAGAAAAATTTGTCCATACCTTATCAACTAGAATCCCCATTGGCATCACTGTTAAAAGTGAGAGGCTTTAACCTGGGGGAACATGCCCTCCCCTCTTCTCTACACTTCTCACTACCCTTTCAGTTTCTCTCATGTTAGTTACAGAAAATACTTACTTTGCTGCTTAATTTTTCTGAGCCTCAGTGTTAAAAAAAAAAAAAAAAAGCCTATTGGTTTTACTGATTTACATCTCTACTTTCTTCTGCCCTGCAAAAGCCACATTCCCTTCCTCGGGTAAGCCAGAGCACATTCGGGCAATAACATGCTAAAAAACCCAAACCAAACAAAAAACTCTGCAGTAAAGGGAGATCAGGGAGAAGAGTTCTTGTGGAAAGAATAACCCACCATGGGTAGAGCTCACGGAATGGAAAGAGTCAGACAGCCTTAAATAACAGTGGGAACAGATCTGGCTCTCAGGACATTGAACATGCATGACAATACATCCACCTTCCTGAGCAGCTCATGCAGGTTTCCTCACATGGGACCACTTGAGTAAGGCCACTTTTTCCTCAGCTGGTACCTCATAAAAAAATTGCCTTCCAGTATTACCTCATAAAAGTACAGGTTAGGGAAGAGATCAAAGAGTAAGCACAAAGCAAGATCTCCGCTTTAGAAAAGGAAGAGTCAGCAGTGGAAGGATTTGGTTGAAAGACTGATACAATATGAGGCACTGGGGAAAACCAAAATGAAGAGCCCACAGGAACCAACCAACCCATACCCTGTAAATCCAGACAAAATGGATTCTCTAGGCTTTTGCTAAAGGAAAAGGTCATGAAACTTTTCAGCCTACAGCTGTGACACAGCTTTTATTTCTGGTCAGCAAGGAAGGAGAAGGGAAAGAGGGAAACACAGCTTGATCAGCCACAACAATTACTACTAAAGCAATCTCCCCCTCTTCTCACTTCAGTGACCACATGAGTGTTCCCATTTCACTCTGTGCTCCTCAATTCATTACAGAAAAGGGTGAAACTAGTGCATTTATCCACTTTGGTCCCTCATTTTGAGACACTGGGAGACAGTAGAAATACCTTTCATCAGCAAGCGATAAACCCCGAGCTGAGTTTAAAAACACTTCAGTAGACATAAAAGCATGAAAAAGAAAAGAGGACTATCAATTAAAGAGAAAATCTGTTCAAGTTGCAGATGTATCTCATCATGGATCACTGGTTAGTGCATTACATGAAGCAGTATCTCTAGGAAGTTGTATCCAGAGCTTACAAAATCTTATCAAGACAGAGCTTAAAAATACGATTATGGCTGCCACATTCCCAAACCTGAGGTTTTGTGTTTGGACCAATAAGTGAGGGAAAGACAACACTGCTGTCTCCAACATATTATTTATTTCACCTTACTGTCAATGAGGTCAACACTTTTCTTACATTTTTTCCTTTCTTGGCAGCTTCACCCAAGTATATCCATGTTAAAAACCTATTCAATGTTATACTAAAAGCCAGCAGCTGCTTCTTCTAAGGGTCCTGAAAGACAGGAGAGCTTGCCTGAATGACCAGGCTTCTACTGCAGGAAATCCTCCACTGGTTCCTGAACCATCACAGCTTTCAAGGGAGTTTTAAGGCAAGTGAAGATTGGCATTGGTTTCTCTTAAACCGCAGCACTGCAGGCTGCCAGGACCCAGGAGTCACATCAAGTTATAGGTTAATCAGCTTCTGCAAAGCACAGATGGGGTGCAGCTACAGGGCGTGACCTTGAGCAGGAAGGGCTAAGTCTCAGGTCAACTGGATTAATTTAGTATTCACTGGCATTTCCAAATAATTACTCTGCATTAGGCTAAGATTATATTCATAAGGTCGTACATGATTATCTACATAGTTCAAGGGCAAAAAAAAAAAAAAAAGTAGGGAACAGGGCAGTAGCAGCTTTCTCTGGCAGATAAAGGCAGAAAACACAAAGTCTGAAATGTGTGATTAAATTAACATGCCTGCCATACCCAGTTGAGGAAGACAATGAGCTGTGGTTTTGCTCCCAGAGTTTCTTCAACAAGAAGAACTAAACTTGATTTTCCACCACACAGATGGCACAACTGTGTTTCCTCACGCTGCAGGTTCAGAAAGATGGAGGACTCTGGCTTTGTGTTAGCCATATGAGAATCCCATCATAAATAATGCTTTAACAAAATACCAGTGGTAAAGTGAGGTGTAAAAGATACCCCAAACCAACCCACCACAGAAAAATATGTTATTTTTTTAAGGAGCCTTTTGGAGAGGAAGTAACATAATGCTTCTAGCATGGCCCTTAGTTAACCAGTTTCACTACATTTGTCCTAAGACAACATTCCAGATCATAATAAAAAGATGAAGTACCAGACAGGCTTTCAGAAAGAATCCAATGAAGTTATAGATACCTGCACCTTTCTCACACCATTTTCTAGCTACTTTAGTCCTGACTTCAAAAGTGAAATGCGGCAATTATAGAGTATCTGAGACACTGGTCTTACTAAACCTGGAAAGCTGATGAAAAAGTTTGCAACAAAAAAATCAAATAATTTGTAATGAATTGGTTTTACATCTGCACTCAAAGCCAGAACATTAGTTCATGAAGTACATTTTATGTTTCTCTTGATGTAAATTAAAGCATACCAGTCCTATACCATCCTGTTTCATTTCCAGGATGGTCACTTTATTCAGCTTGCATAGAATAAAGGTGACATTAATCTATCAAGTACCAAAACGAAGAAAATAAATGCAGAAGGAACAGTATAAAATGACAAACCAACATTAAAAAAAATGCTGTTTATTTACCTTCGTTTCCCAGGAGAACGGAGCTGAGTGTTCATCTTGCCAAGTTATGTCCTGAAATAAAATTCAAGAATGACTAAAAATCAGAAGAGCAGCTTCATCTTCTCAGAAGCATCACAGAGATGACATTATGTTACACTGTTGGAACTATAACAACCACTGCTACAGAACTAACTAAAAAGTGTAAGCACTACTTAAAGATAGCACTGATTACATTTTAAGACTGACTGAAAGCAAGTCATCTGAGGGGAAGGTTATCAATACCACACCAATTTAATCTACAAAATATATGAAGGTTTAACCTGGTCTAAATCTCCTGAAATGGTTTTCCACAAATAGCTTTAAAATGTATTGTATTTCCAGTTTTCTACTAGGCATTTCTTTGGTAGTCACTAGCAACACACAGAAACAACAAAAGGAGGAGGGGCCTCAGGGAAATAAAGTCCCATTTCCTCCCTTTGGCAGACCAAGGAGCACGTGCACAACCAGGCAGTCATGGGGCAGTGAAACAGCTGCGTGGCCATCAGGCCAAGCCACAGCTGGATCCAGCCCCAGCGGGACACATCATCGCACCACGTCAGTGATGGCCGCTCTGAAATAAGGATTCAGTGGTGTTGAAGGAGCCACATGGCACCCGCAGCACAAAATCTGAAATCCATTCTTTTAAGATGCTGAATTTCTGAAAATAATCCCAAACTGAGAAATTTAAACGATCTCTTCATACATGGCATGCCCTCCAGAAATGCATGTGACCCACACCAAAAAAAGAAAGGGTGGAAGATAATTTGAAAAATGACTGGTGCTCATATTTGTTGAAGACTTACAACAAAAATGATTATATTTCTATTCCTAATCGTGGCTGGGACTCATTGGTAGATTGGATGGTCCCACTGGTAGAGGTAGTGAGCTGCACCCTCCATACTGAGCAGATCACTGCTTGTGGACACCGCAGCACACCAGGGGAGGAACAGGAGTGGGAACACCGTATGGGAAGGGAAAGGCCAGGAGTAACCATGCAGGACTTTCACACTCCTGCTGTTCAGAGAATAACAGAACTCGACCATGTTTTAACACAACACAGGAACCCCACATTTCACTGTGGCTGCTCTTTTCTTCTTATTTCTGATCTCTGCCTTTCTAGGAATATATTTCTCAGACATCTGATAACATTCTCCTGATCTGCCATCTCTTATTTCACCGTAGGCAGATTTTTATGGCCAAGAGCTATGAGATCATTATTAGAAGTGTCTAAAACCATCTCCTAAACATAAAAACATGTCATACTCCAACTATTACTCATCTGTGAAACACAGGGTTTCTAGCAGCAAAGTATTTCTGGTATACATGAAGGTGATCCCATGTTCTTAAAAAGAACTGGGCTGATAGACCTCATCTAAGAGGAAAGGCCTGGGCTCTGCTCGCTCACATATTGTGGCCAAAAGGAAATTTGGTACAGTAAATTTTTGCCAAGAACACAAATGTAATACCAGGTCCTCTCAATCCAGGAAACAGATACTCAGATGTATTAATATTTAAAGGAAAAAAGGGAGCAAAAGTCTGCTTTTTAGTATCTATCAGCATTTGCAGTGTGGTGTGCTGCTGTCCACATGGGAATGCCACACCACTCCATGTGTGATGCCTCACAGCAGGTGTGTCTAATTATTTCAGACTCCTTCTAGGACAGTATCCTCTGCCTCTGAAATGGAGTTGGCACTTTCTTTCAGAAGCGCGTATGAGACAGGGATCACAGCCCAGAAGGGAAGAGAGATGGGAAAACCTAACCATTGGATTGAGTCTCACACACAAGGCAGGACTGTAACACTTCTGTCTGCATGGGTTCTGGATAGATCAGGGCTTGACTTCAACCACAGCAGTAAAGGACAGAAGTGAAGTCCAGTGAACACTGTAACACTGCTGTGTGCAGTCACCTTAAAGCTCCAGATGTATAGGCACAGCTGTCAGTGGGTTTTATCTAAGGAGTTTAAAGGAAGCTCTGTCTTCTTGCCATTTACAGGACAAGCAAACCAGCTGGGGACCAGCTTTAAACTTGGCAATGAACCAAGTTCATCCTCATCCTGGATCCAAGACATCCAGTTCTTCATTTTGCTGTATTTGAGGCAAGAGAAGACAGCACCCGGAGGGACATCTCTTCACCCAATGCTCCCTGCACACCCTCAGCTCAGCACTGACACTGCTGCTGTGAGCGAGCCCTGACAACAAAAGGCCAACCACAGTGGGATAAAAAAGCAGCATGGGGAAGGCAGAGTGAAGGTATGAGGCTGTCATGCAGCAGGATACATCATTCCCTGCGGGACAGAGCAAGTCAGCCTCCCACTTCATAGAACCTGATGTCTTCTCAACCATCATGGTCCTTGCTGGCACCGCAACGTGTAACCTCAACCTCCAGCACAGGCAAGCAAAAAGCTCCTGGAATTAATTCATTTTGGTAACGGCTGTCAAAAGTTCTGATCAGAGGTAGAATCTAAGAATTTCATAGATTATATAAGATGGAAGTAGTAGACACTTCTTAGGCAGCAGTTTCCTAAAAGAAAAAGATCATATATTTTTTTTTTTCACTTAAAAGGATGGCTCATTGTATCTATGCACAGCCCAACACACCTCACAGCCAGTAACTCTGAGGAGCTCTGTCCACATTCAAATGACCTTCTGTGGGATACAGCAAAGAATAAAATAGGATAAGACACGGTTGTAGGATACAAACCTTCAAGCAATCGATGTCTGTGGTTATTTGAAGTGTACTTGGGGCTAGGATGAAGGAGATAGTTGAAAAGTTCTGTCCATTGTCAGGGAAGGGAAGGAAGTTTGTGGCCTCCACCTCAAGTGTCTTCCACAGAGGACATGCAGAGGACCAAGTGAAAAGATAGGATGCTGTTCAACTGTGTTGCGCTATCTAAACTGCCTGATTCATGTTTATCACCAACAAAATATTAGAAGTAACTTTGGATTTTTGTGGAATAAAAAAGTTCTTACATGCTTGAAGAAACTGGGAGCAAAAGAATCAACTATTTCAATAATAACAAAAGTGAATTATGAATGGAAATTCTAGAGAAAAAGGCTTCAAGGCTATTTATCATCAACATAGATTAGAAAAAATCCATATCTGATCAGCTTTTGTTTTCAGCACACAACAATGCCTTCTTCCAGAAAGAAGCCAAATAAATAAACTTTTGTTCACCAGGGTTAAAAAAAGAACCTATTTGTAAGAAATGGGGCCTCACGCAACACATTTCAAAGCTGAAAAAGACAAGTGAGAAAGAGAAAGAGAGGCAAAAATCTGGTCATACACTTGACTTCAACAAGCAGCTGCAAAATATATAAAAAAGGATCACAAATTACATTTGCTACATGCAGGCAGCTTGCTGCAAAACAGCATCTGAATTTCAAAATGGAAGACACTGGTAGAAGTGTGCCTGTACATCTGACATGAGCATTGTCCAACACAGATGACAGTAGCTGGGCAAGACACAATCCCACAAATAAATGCATCTCAGAAGCATTATTAGAACAGGACTTGCTGGTTATTGAGGTTTTACTGCCCTCAAAAGCTGCCTTTCATTTTTAGGTGTTTAAAAAGCACAAATCTCTAACAGGCCCAACTTAAAAGTTTTTGCTACATTGATTATTTATTGCTTTAAAGAAATTTTAAGTAGGGAGGTAAAAGGGTTGATCTTTTGCTTGGTGCCAAAGTTCTTAAGGCTAAGCAAAACAAATACCATCTCTGCCTGAAGGCAGCTAAGTCAAGCTTCCCTATTAAAACACAATGAGTGAAGCTAACCAAACTCTTTCACCTGTCTTTCCTCCACTTCCTAAAGCATATGGCATTTTCTCCAATGAAAAGTTTAGTTATCTCACATCCAACTCTTTTACTGATCAAATACTGAATATGCATTTAAAGAAAAAAAAGAACTAAAAAAATAAGGAAAAATCAGACCTTGATTCCATGTGTATGTCCCATGCTTATGGATAAAGAGGGATGGTATTAGGAGAACAGTGAGAACTTGCTGTAAACTGAATATCTAAACTATCTTTCACTGAACCAGAGAGAACCCAGTGGCATCAACTGACACCAAATCAGCTGCATTACCAAAGGCTGGCCACTGCAGCAGGCAAAGGGCAGTAGCCTCTCACATACTGCTGGTTTTCCACCTATTCCCTTCGTGGTTTATGGCATATTCCAAAAATAATCTGTCTATATTACATTCATGTTCAATCTCAGCTTGTGTTTCCGGATTTCTCTCTGCTCAGCTAACCTTCCTTTCTACCGCTATGGGCATCAGAATGAAGAAATTATAAATGGAGAAATGCCAGCAATTCAAGGCTTGTTGGAAAGAGGAAGCTCTGTGGCAGTGTCCAAAAGCCCTTGGTCAGGAGGCCCGGGCTGTCTAGACACAGAAAATTATGGTGAAGCAACAAAGAGTCTCCCGGTGCTGGGCTCATGTGCGATCATAGCAAGTCTATCTTCACTAAACAGGACGAAACTTATTTCATGGGGGTGTGAAATGACCCTGTTAGCCTAATTCTCTTTTGAAACTGTGTTCACAGTGCCTGCAGGGCTTCTGCTACTCACTCCATGACTGGTGATGCCGCAATGAGGAGAAGATGGAAGAGAAAGAGCAGTGACTCCAGGCTTTTGCTAAGAGTCACACATGGTGCTGCAGCGCTCCAGCATTATAAAATGACTGGATCATGGCTACAGGATGCCACGGTCCTGTTACTGCACGTCTATGTTCTGTAACACCCTTCCCACACAGCCAACATACTCAAAGGTGTTTTGAAAACGTAAGAGATGTTTATAGTTTGAGAACTTACAGTCCTGGGCATTGAGTTCAGGAGATAAATTTGGCGTTAGAAGAGATATACAGGAAATGGTGGGGGCGAGAAAGAGGGAAGCAACTGTCCAGAGATACCAGACCACTACATATATCCTCTGGATCACCCTATCATAATGGTCATATGCATGAAAATGGGAATGAAATAGTGAGAGGCCTGGACCAGTAAATCAGTATCTTCCGTATTCATCCTTGGTTTGCTTTCCACCAAGTCCTCCAAAGAACACGAGGTGAAAGAGATCAAATTTCTATGCTTAAGCAAGCACAGGTAGATCACTACAGATTTCAACATCAGTTAACAGGGAAGATGAGCTGTGGCTGGAAACATGAAACTTTCAGAGCAGGCATATCAGCAAGAACATCATCAGACCAAAACACTCTCTCCGAAAGCGCGGCAACATCCACGAGTGACTCTGAGGCGCGCAGGCTACTCTCCGTCTCCCTGCCTTAGGATACCCCACGCCAAGAGCCAGGGAGAGCAGCCAGGGCTGACCCCACCGCCCTGAGCGAGGGCTGGGCGACCACGGTGTGCGCAGCAGCGGCGTCTCACAAAGCCAGCGGGGCACAGCCCCTGAGCCGTCTGACAGGAGACAGGGGTGACAGAGCTCCGCAGGCCAAGCGCTCGCAGGCCCGCAAAGCTGAACCCAACTGGCGGGAGACCGGCGGCAGCGGCTCTGCTACAGCCAGACAAGGAGGAACAATTTGTCGGCCAGGGCAAACGTCCAACAATCAGGTCGAATGCCAGCAAGGGAGCCAGGGGAGAGGAAGCTATCAGATGAAGAGCCAGGAAAGGCTCCAAGGCTCAACAGTACAGTTGGAAGAACTAAAATGGAAATGGAGAATGCCAAAATGAGTGGAATCTCTCTTCTTCAGAGAAACAATTTATATTAACTTCTGCTTAGAAGTCAAAGAGAAAGTCAGTTGAGGCACATGCTTCCAAAATTAAACACTTTGTATCAAGTATTTGGACGAACCATGCCTTCTTTGGTTAATGGCTACAGAAATGCTAATATTATGCATATTGTAACTGTATTTGGGGAGAAGAGGGGAAAGAAAACAATTTGCCCAGTTTCAGATGGACTTGTAGATGCTTCAGGAAATTATTATTTCCATACAGTGCAGCCCAACAGCCTACAACATGCTTGCTTTGCTTCCAGATCCACATAATTCAAAGCAGAAAGCACAGTAGAGCTCTCCGAGACTGGGAAAACTGAACGTATTTATTTTCCATACTCTTTAAATTCTTTCACAACTAACTTCAGATTTAAGTTTCTTTTCAAAGGTTGTTTTGCACAACCAAATTTGTTGTCTTGTGTCCTTCTGCACCTCTTTTTCGCCATTACTATCAAAAAATCTATCTAGAATTTTGGGTATCACGGACTAGACAAAACTGAGCTACATCCTATGCTCCCTAGCTTTAGATACGATGTGTGTGCAGCACAGCATCACACCTTCCTGACAGGGGAAACACAGGCAGTGGTGTCCTGGCACAAAGCTGCTCAGGAACCATGATGCCCAGTACCAGTGTGCCCCATATGCTTCTTAGAAATCCCATTGCAAGGGATATTGGAAAGGAGCCGAAAAGTAGCACTGCTCTCTTTAAATTGGATTGATGATTACAAATGCAGAAGAAGATTGTTTCTTTTGGGTTTTTTTTTCTGCGAGGAGCCACATAACTTAATTAACAATAGATCACTTAAAGTTATTATATGGACATAGTGAAAGAAACCAGCTCTGTAATCATATGAGAATAAAAGAATAGAATAGAAACGTAAAAGAATAGAAAACAAAGGGAATCAATACACAGAGTAAGAGACACAGTATCTGAAGAGTACTGTCAGGTCTCTTCAAGCATTGTTAGACCTTCCTCTTCAAGGGCTCACACTCGGTAACATGACCCACTGCTTCAGACCGGGTACTCTTATATTGTGGATTTCCAGAAGGGCTGTCACGCTTCACCATTGGATAGATGGCTCTCAGAAGATTCAAAATCCATACTTTTTGCCATCTATCTTTCCACACCCTTGTTTTTCCTGGCATGTGACATGGAACAGGCTGCATTTTTTTAAGGTGTCAAACATGCCAAGAGCTGGAATGTTTTCAGTGGTGTATTTTTAACCGTGTCTAAAACTAGAAACGAAAAGGAAGAGATTTAATTCAGTGTAAACATTCCCTACAGCCCATTTTCAGCAAGGGACTATGTCCAGCGCCAGCCACGGTCATGCCTCGCCGTCGGGGGAGCTGAGACCGTCCTCTTCTCCAAGCCTCCTTTCTGCAAAACCCACTCCAGCGCTATCGCTGCTGGCGCCTTCCCCGCTTTTGCGGTGCGACCCAGCGCCTCCCGCGCGGTGACCATCCCGCCCCGCCGCACAGCCAGGGAGCGGGGAAAGGAATCGAGCTCATCGCCGCGGCAGCTCGCCCCGCTGCCGACGGCGCGGAAGGCGGGCGGTCCCGGGCAGCCCGGCGCC